>JAKUCV010004798.1:43267-110590 GCA_028386065.3 Turnera subulata | reverse complement strand
TTTCAAAGACAGTTTTCATGAACATCGATGTTGGATTGTAAACATCGATGTTTTGACCAACGGTCACAAGAACATCGATGTTTAGGATGCCAACATCGATGTTATTTTCCTACTGCCAAATTTTGGAAATCTTTGAAAAACAGAACATCGATGTTTGGTTTCAGAACATCGATGTTTTGGACTAAAAACACAACTTTGTGAAATGATGCTATGAAATGCATGAGTAAAACTTGTTTTATTTTGAGCCTCCCCCTAAGAGAAGTTGAGTGTTTTACCTTATACAAATGGGTCCTAACTTCTCTTGCTCTTCTTGTACTTCAACTCTTGATCATATCTTCTCTTGAATTCTTGATCACTTTGGTTGGGCACTTGTTTGCTTGATTTCTTTTTGCTTCAAGGTTGTCATCAATTGAGCCAAGGTTTGTCATTATCAAAACTCTGAAATGAAACAAGGAGGCATGAGTTCTAACATCTTCACCTTCAGTGTCTTCCTGGCAAGAAAGATTATTTTCTTGAACTACTAACTCTTCTCTCTCCTCTTCTTGAGAAAATAATTCTTCCATCATGATTCTAGACAACCTGTAGTATTCACTACTAAACTTGGAATAATCTTGACTGAAATCAGGCAGTGATAAATTTTCCACCTTAATTCTTCCCATTCTTCTAACTTCTTCATCAAATTTGTCTTCCATGTTATAACTAGTTAGTGTCTCTGAACTACAATAACTACTTGCTCTAGTCATCACCAATTTAGCATAGACTTGATTGTAATTGCCATTGTTACCACACTATCGTTGTTCACTTGTCCTCATCTTTCAGGAATTGAGGCGATTCTCATGCACGGTCAGTTTAGCTTTTAACACATCAATTGTCAAATCTTTGAAATCTTGGAATTCTTCAATAGCTTTCACTTTGCAATTGAAACTAAATGGTAGGCTTCAGAGGATTTTCTTCACAACTTGAAGATCTGTAATCTCCTCACCATTGGCTCTCAAGTTATTGACTAATTTATGTATCCGATAGAAATAACCATCAATTGTTTCTTCCTCTCCCATATGGAGAAAGTCAAACTCTTTTTTAAACTCTTGCAAACTAACTTTTTTTAACATCCACTGAGCCAAAAGTTTTCAACAAAGCATCCTAATATTCTTTGGCAGTTGCTGCATGTCTGAATTTTTTAGAAACTTGAACTTCTACCATGTAGTGCAGTGCTTTATCATTTTTCTCCATCTCTTCTTAGGCATGATTTTGAATTCCACTTTGAATAACATCTCATACTTTGATATGTCTAAAAAAAGTCCTCATCTCCTCCTACCATATCTTAGAGTAATCTTTACCCTTAAACTTAAATACAAGACACTCCACATAATGGATATCCATATCAAAATATCTCCTCACAAAAGTAAATCAAACCTGGCCACCACGTCAATTTTGCAAAGAAATATAATTCTTCCAAAAACCAAATAAACACCCAATTCCACGTTAGACAAATTTGAAATTTGTCTTTTGGTTACAAGAATTTCAGCAATAAAAACCATTTTCTGGTACCACGCACCTTGTTCTCCAATAAATAGAATTACTATTATTTGATGCAACAAACCAGTTCCTATTCGCTTCCCTTTGCTTCAATCGAATGCGTGCTGCTCCTTTTTTTTCCGTTCACCAACAACTTTTTATCTCCACGAACTTTTTTTTCTAATTTAACAAAAGAACACAGCTCCCACCTTTTTTCTTTTGCTTGCTCAACCTCTTTTTTACAACAAATCCCCGCAAACTTTTTTTTTTCACAAACAATTTTTTTTCTTGCGCAGCATTCCCACGAGATCGCTCCGCTACCAATTGCAGAATATATCAATGGGCAATGGTGAAACTTATAAACTCAGTCAACCAAGCAAGAAAAAAAACCCTCAGGTTGAGCGAGTAGTGATTACAAGTGCCCCATTGCTGGGCGGAAGGCCCCTTTATTGCATGCTTGAGTGCGTGAATACTTGTTGTGTTGGCATGCTGGTACACTCTTTATTGTTTGGTGCATATTGTAGTGTGTTGGTTAGGCCCGTGAAATAATCTCGACCGTTTTACTCCAAGCGGCCATCAACTACCGCAAGGCCCGTCAAATAATCACGACCGTTTTACTCCAAGCGGCCATCACCTACCGCAAGGCCCGTCAAATAATCATCAATATGGTAAGTGCCACATCTTAAGAACTACCTGTGCACCACCTCCCAACTGGCCAGTGGTATCCATAATCACAAGCACATCCAAGGTAATGGAATGCAAGAACAAGCACAACATGTGCAATGCAACCAATCTATTCACATCAAACACCAAGTGCATCAAGAACATGAGTAATCGAAGCATCAAATAGACCACACCCATATATCATAACCATCATCCACCATATAGTCAGCAAAATGCACCAACACCCCAAAATGAAAAACTAACTCAACTATGCTTCATTAAGCCACAATAACCACCAATGAGCATGAATTAGCCAACAATATGCATAATTGGCCAATGATAACCAACACACTACAATATAAACCAAACAATCGAGAGTGTACCAACATGCCCACACAACAAGTATTCACGCACTCAAGCATGCAATAAAGGGGCCTTCCGCCCAGCAATGGGGCACTAGTAATCACTACTCGCATAACAAACTTACTTACCATCACCTAGGCATTCCTAAACCAATTCCTGTCCTTTACAGCCTTTAGGCCTCTTGGAACCTTAGTCCCTATTTTAAACACACAATTAGACATCACAATCAATCCACAGCAATAATAGCTTGTGAAACACAATCCTACCCACAATACTTATCTTTTCTCAATTCGGGCAGAAGCTGCCCTGCACCAGCAGAAACTTCACCCAGATTAAACAGGAAGCTACAGGCCGATTCAGCCTTGGGAATAAGCATAAACGTTCTAGCCCTGTCTCCTATCTTTCCAGAGCCACCGAGAACACTGAATTCGAAGCTCTCTAACTCCAGTTATGGCTCCTACATCAACTCGGGGTCTAGCAGCAGATCTGCTGCAGAACAGCAAAATTGGAGAGCGCATAACGCTCTCAGTTCAGCTCTGAAATCTATCAAACCGGTGCGGAATTAACGCTATGGAAGTTAGCTAACTCTGGGATTTTGTTTCACTCAATTCCGACCAGTGGTTTGGCTGGAATCACTATTTTAGTGGCCAGGGGTCTGTCTGGCCGAGAGCAGGTCCCCCTTTGGCTCACTCTCCTCTTTCTCTCTTTCACCCTTTATCTTCTCTCTTTCCCCTCTCAAGGCTCAGGATGATTTGGTCTGATAAGTGAGAGGGAGAGGTGCTTGTTTCATCTCTTAAGGCCTACTCAATTAGGTGATTCATCACCCCACTTGCCACCAACACACACCTAGGTGCCACTTGCACCAAATGCCACCTCGTGCTTAATTATGGCCAATTGGCCTATGCCACACAAGCTGCTAGCTTGCACACCTAAGGCTTCCAGCACCTTATTCCTGATCTACTTGGCTCATTCTGATTGGTCGGTTTGGAAAATTACGCATTTACCCTCACCGAGCCCAATTGTGCACCGACGGGCACACCATTGCCCCAGTTGTACACCATTTCGCACCAAATCGAGCCAACCGATATCTCCACTGGCCAATCATGCTGCTAATGTATCTATTACACCAAGTAATCATTTTCCTATCTTTTCTGACCATTTATTGGCCCGTTGGACAAGTCGAGCAATTGGGACACCAAACTAGGCCAACCGTGCCATCGGTTCACTACGAACCCACTTGTGTGCACTAGTCCAAGCCTATGCTAACTATCTAATCTCAATTCGATACCAGTTCATGTTACCGAGCCTAAGCCTATACCAATGTTCACACCAACACTATTAACACTACCCATTTTCTGCCGAATACCCAATCCAACCTACACGAACTTCTCGGAAGGACAAGCTACACATGGCTCTCATCATGTAAGTACTATAACTCAATCCAATATATTTCCAACTTGTTTACCTCGAAATCCGTACCCAAGTTCTACCTTAGCATTTAAATATCTCCCAAATTGTGGTACCTCAATTCATCATGCTTTTTGCACTCGTAATTCTCACACCAATCTATTTCACATGCCTTGGCGACTCAATTGCAATCTTGTAGATTGTTGTTCTCTCAACTATCTATCACTTCTAACCACGGTAAAAATGGATAGGCTAAACGGTACTAATGCAAAACTTGCTCAGTTCATTCCTTTAAAGGTATTTTCCAAAACAATAATTTGAGTCGCCAAGGCATGTGACCTCGCCTATTCTAGTCGAGGAACTATACTTATCTATAAGTGGGGTGATGAATCACCTAATTGAGCAGGCCTTAAGAGGTGAAACAAGCACCTCTCCCTCTCACTTATCAGACCAATTCGTCATGAGCCTTGAGAGGGGAAAGAGAGAAGATAAAGGGTGAAAGAGAGAAAGAGGAGAGTGAGCCAAAGTGGGTTCTGCTCTCGGCCAGACAAACCCCTGGCCACTAAAATAGCAATTCCGGCAAAACCACCAGTTGGAATTGAGTGAAACTAAAGCACAGAGTTATCTAACTTCCATAGAGTTAATTATCCACCGGTTTGGTGGATTTTGGAGCTGAACTGAGAGAGTTATGCGCTCTCCAATTTCACTGTTCTGCGGCAGACCTGCTGCTAGACCCCGAGTTAATGTAGGAGCCATATCTAGAGTAGAGAGCTTGGAATTGAGTGTTCTCGGTGGATTTTGAAAGATAAGAGATAGGCCTACAACCTTTATGTTTATACCCAAGGCTGAATCGGCATGTAGCTTCCTGTTTAATCTTGGTGAAGTTTTTGTTGGTGCAGGGCAGCTTCTGCCCAAATTGAGAAAAGATAAGTATTGTGGGTAGGATTGTGTTTCACAAGCTATTATTACTGTGGATTGATTGTGATGTCTAATTGTGTGTTTAAAACAGGGACTACGGTTCCAAGAGGCCTAAAGGCTGTAAAGGAGAGGAATTGGTTTAGGAATACCTAGGTGATGGTAAGTAAGTTCGTTATGCGAGTAGTGATTACTAGTGCCCCATTGCTGGGCGGAAGGCCCCTTTATTGCATGCTTGAGTGCGTGAATACTTGCTGTGTGGGCATGCTGGTACACTCTTGATTGTTTGGTGCATATTGTAGTGTGTTGGTTATCATTGGCCAATTATACATATTGTTGGCTAGCTCATGCTCATTGATGGTTATTGTGGCTTAATGAAGCATAGTTGAGTTAGTTGGTCATTTTGGGGTATTAGTGCATTTTGCTGACTATATGGTGGATGATGGTTATGGTATATGGGTGTGGTCTATTTGATGCTTCAATTACTCATGTTCTTGATGCACTTGGTGCTTGATGTGAATAGATTGGTTGCATTGCACATGTTGTGCTTGTTGTTGCATTCCATTACCTTGGATGTGCTTGTGATTGTGGATACCACTGGCCAGTTGGGAGGTGGTGCACAGGTAGTGCTTAAGATCTGACACTTACCATATTGATGATAATTTGACAGGCCTTGCGGTGCTAGATGGCCGCTTGGAGTAAAACGGTCGTGATTATTTGACGGGCCTTGCGGTGCTAAATGGCCGCTTGGAGTATAACGGTCGAGATTATTTGACGGGCCTTGCGGTGCTAGATGGCCGCTAGGAGTAAAACAGTCGTGCTTGTTCCGTGGTGTGAGTGCCCGGTACTTGTGCATTATGCATTACTATATGTGTTGCATTACTTTGTGTTGCCCATGTCCAGCCTTGTGTGCAGTATGTGGTTGCTTTCTTGCATGGCCTATTTACGTACTAAGTTTTATACTCACCCCCCTTATTTCCTCCCCATGTCTTACAGGTGCGAGAATGAGAGTATGGGAAGTAGGTTAATGGGTATAGCCGAGTCGGTCTTCTTTAATTATAATATTGTATTATTTATGCATAGAGATTGTGTCATTGTAAAGTAAGAGTTAGTACCCCTTGTAGCAACGGTTTAATGACACTGGTGAAGTTGTCTTTATAAATAAGTCTTGGTACTTTCTATCATCTTTACTACATCTGCATTTGTTTGTTGTTGCTTCCTTTTACGCTGCGCATTCTCTTGGTTTGTAACCCGCCGAGCAGAGGCAACGAGGTTTTGGTTGTAAAGTATCACATATTCAAATACAAAACTAAACACACAACAGCCAACTGATTTAGGTTTTGGACCAGTAATCACTACTCGCATAACGAACTTACTTACCATCACCTAGGTATTCCTAAACCAATTCCTCTCCTTTACAGCCTTTAGGCCTCTGGGAACCATAGTCCCTGTTTTAAACACACAATTAGACATCACAATCAATCCACAACAATAATAGCTTGTGAAACAAAATCCTACCCACAATACTTATCTTTTCTCAATTCGGGCAGAAACAGCCCTACACCAATAGAAATTTCACTGAGGTTAAACACGCAACTACAAGCTGAACCAGCCTTGGGAATCAACACCAAAGTTGTAGCCCTACTTCTTAGCTTCCCACGGACACCAAGAACACTCAAGTCCAGGCTCTGTAACTCCAGATATGGCTTCCACATCAACTTCGGGTCTAGCAGCAGGTCTGCTGCATAATAGTGAAATTGGAGAGTGCATAACTCTCTCAGTTAAGCTCCAAAATCCACTAAACGGGTTCCCAATTAACGCTATGGAAGTTAGCTAACTCTGGGATTTGGTTTCAAGCAATTCCAACCGTTGGTTTGGCCGAAATCGCTATTTTAGTGGCCAGGGGTCTGTCTGGCCGAGAGCAGAACCCCCTTTGGCTCACTCTCCTCTTTCTCTCTTTCACCCTTTATCTTCTCTCTTTCCCCCTCTCAAGGCTCAGGACGAATTGGTCTGATACATGAGAGGGAGAGGTGCTTGTTTCACCTCTTAAGGCCTGCTCAATTAGGTAATTCATCACCCCACTTGCCACCAACACACACCTAGGTGCCACTTGCACCAAATGCCACCTCGTGCTTAAATGTGGCCAATTGGCCTACGCCACACAAGCTGCTAGCTTGCACACCTAAGGCTTCCAGAACCTTATTCCCGATCTACTTGGCTCATTCTGATTGGTCTGTTTGGCAAATTACGCATTTACCCTCTCCGAGCCCAATTGTGCACCGACGGGCACACCATTGCCCCGGTTGTACACTATTTTGCACCAAATCGAGCCAACCGATATCTCCATTGGCCAATTGTGCCTCTAATGAATCTATTACACCAAGTAATCACATTCCTATCTTTTCTGACCATTTATTGGCCCATTAGACAAATCGAGCAATCGGGACACTAAACTAGGCCAACCGTGCCATCGGATCACTACGAACCCACTTGAGTGCACTAGTCCGAGCTTATGCTACCCATCTCATCTCAATCTAACATCAACACATATCACCAAGCCATAACCTAACCTATACCAACTTTTACACCAAGAATATAAACATCCCTCACAAACTCCCGAATATTGTATCCAACCTACACGAACGTCACGGGAAGACAAGCAACGCCCGACTCTCTTCATGTAAATACTTCTCTATATTCTGGGGTGTACCTGGGGTATCACATCATCCCCTCCTTCAAAGAATTTTGTCCTCGAAATTCAGATGTCACTATAATCTCAAAGATAACATCAATCCTTAGAAGTAATTTCCGATCATCTTCCTAAATATACTCATATGCTATCCTATTGTTCCTCAATCATTTCAAGCTTTACCTTTAGTAGATCACTCAACTATAACTCAATTTAATATATTTTCAACTTGTTTACCTCGAAATCCGTACCCAAGTTCTACCTTAGCCTTTAAATATCTCCCAAATTATGGTACCTCAATTCATCATGCTTTTTGCACTCGTAATTCTCACACCAATCTGTTTCACATGCCTTGGCGACTCAATCGCAATCTTGTAGATTATTATTCTCTCAACTATCTATCACTTCTGACCACGGTACAAATGGATAGGCTAAACGGTACTAATGCAAAACTTGCTCAATTCATTCCTTTTAAAATATTTTCCAAAACAATAATTTGAAAACCATTATACACTGTGGCGCCACATAGTAAAAGTAGCAAAACTTGCAATGTACCGTTAGCCTTCCGAATGTAACCATGTAAGTCTCCACTAAAGCGCACTCCTGGCACACTACTATGCCAAATTGGCCAACAAGGCCAATTACCCCAACGAAGCCACAAATTATACTACTTGCATACTAGTACTCGCATAAGCACAATAATTTTAATAACAAAACCAACAAAATATCCACTAGGACCAATTGGACAACCGTAGGCCCAATTGCTTCTCAAATAAGATAGTCGTGCTTTTGCTGCGTCATTCCGTCTATGCCTTAACTTCTTACTATGTCTTTAGATAATTCAAGCCCTAATCCTAGTATCATTCACCAAACAGTGCTAACCTCATGTGTTTCCTATGATGAGATACCATAAACTTCTTTTGAATTAATATAATCACTTATCAAAATATATAACGCTCAATACTCATTTTATGCGCTTCAACATACTTAGCACTTCACATTCTAACTCCAAACAATACAAATCTAACTCTAAATAAATTAAAGAGGTTAACTACACTCTTGTGTATGCTAATTGTTCATAATTTTCATAACACATCATCTTCCTTCATTACTACTTCAAACGCTTATAAGGCCTAACATAGTCATTATTATACCTTAGTCACAAGCTCTAAACCAAAACTCCATAATCCCAACCTATTCCATCACACTACACTCATCCTTAGATAGCACAAGATTATCCATTACACTTTACTTGTTAGTGTCAAGCTACGGTCTACAAAATTGCAAAACTACTCTTGTATACTTAGACATCCTCCTCTCAGAAAATTTTCCTCCAGTATATCAACTCTTCACTCCAACTATATCGATCCAAGGTTGAACTTACCCCACTATCGTTTACACATCTTTGACTTTACAAGATCAATTATTTCACTTTACCTAATGCTTTATTCTTAGTTGCCCAAACTACATATGATTTTATCCGCAAATTTCTTGGCAGCATACCAAGCCATCACAAGACTATCATAACCAATTCAAACTCAACACAGTAGCAACTTACACCATAGATACTTAATAAGGTAACAATAGACTTTCTTCCCCAGCAAGGATGCATAATGAGCATTTCAAATATGAATACCTTATTCACCATGTAGCTATAGACCTTTAGATAGTATGAGAAATCTGTATGTCAAGCAAAATATAATCCACTTGCTCAAATGTAGTTTCAGCAAAATTTTATATATAATACAGTTTAGTTCAACGAAAATATAATCTTCTCATTGTGTTTCTCTCATCCCACGATCTAGATCCCCAAAAGACTAAGAGACATGTTACCCCCACAGAAACACTTTGCCTCCACAAAAAAATCATGCAAGACAAACACAACACATATTCCAGACAATTCCAAATCATTTATATCTCAAGCCTTCAGCATGCATTACCCCATTAAACATCCATGAAACAAGTGACCTGAATCTCATCCAACTCACTATCACCACTCGTATTTACACACTCAAGCACCTAAGCTAAATACACCTAGCCTTTTTTTCCACAGTAATCACGATCTCCAAATTTTTCCTTGAATTGCTAAATCATGTACTTATCATATCTTTAACATATAACATAACTTCATATCTACTCTTACAGACCCATTGTTCATCCACATCACCAGGGAATACCTCCCAAGCCAACTTTAAAATAAGTATATTATCATGTCACTCTCATCATCAATATCTCTTAATTATTCACCATACTAACACTTTCCATAACTAATATCTTAGTTATTATTCCTATCATAAAATGCCTTCTTATCTATCACCAAGATAAATTTTAGTTAATCAAACAAACAAGTGGGTAGGATATTACCGACGTTTTGTTGAAGATTTTTCTTCAATTGCTGCACCTATGTGTGGGTTAACACAAAAGAAGAAGCCATTTGTATGGTCTGATGCTTGTGAGACTAGCTTCCAAGAGTTAAAACATAGGTTAACAACAGCACCAATGCTTGCACTGCCTAAGGAAGAAAGTGCTACACCATGTACTGTGATGCATCAAGAGTTGGATTGGGCTGCGTTTTAACGCAAGATGGTAGGGTGATAGCGTATGCATCCCACAAACTCAAGAAGAATGAGGAGAGTTACCCGGTGCATGATCTTGAGATGGCAGCAGTAGTATTTGCTCTGAAAATCTGGAGGCATTACTTGTATGGGGAGCCTTGTGAAATTTACACGGATCATAAAATTATGAAGTATATAATAGAGCAGCGGGATCTGAACTTGAGGCAACGGAGATGGGTTGAATTGTTGAAAGAATATGATTGTGTCATCAAGTACCATCCCGGTAAAGCTAATGTTGTAGCTGATGCACTGAGTCGAAAATCTGTTGGTAGCTTAGCACGTTTCGGTATGGTCAGAAGGCCTGCAGTTAGGGCTTGGCATGAATTGTTGGATTAAGGATTGCATTGCTCGGCTGCTGAATTGGGGGCATTGTTAGCTTACTACCAGGTGCGCCCCATTTTAAATGATGAGATAACAAAAGCTCAGGATGACGATGCTGAAACTAAGTCGTGGAAACAAAAAGTGAACCGAGGGGAACTAGGTGGATTTGTTATTGGTGATGATGGAATTCTTAGATACGGCACGAGAGTATATGTTCCTGATGTCGGAAATCTCCGGGGTAGACTACTGAATGAAGCCCATCAAACTAGATACACATTACACCCAGGATCCATTAAAATGTACCATGATTTAAAAACACATTGTTGGTGGAACATAATGAAGAGGGAAGTGGCTGATTACATCTCCAAATGTTTGATATGTCAGCAAGTGAAAGGAGAACACCAAAGACGACTAGGGTTGCTTCAGCCCTTGTCAGTTCCAGAATGGAAGTGGGAAAAGGTGACCACGGATTTTGTCAGCGGGTTGCCACGGACAGCAGGCGGATTTGACTCCATTTGGGTAATTGTCGACAGATTGACTAAATCTGCTCATTTTCTTCCGGTGAGGAGTACTTATAGTTTTACCAAGCTAGCACAAGTTTACATTGATAAGATCGTGAAGCTTTATGGTATGTCTGTTTCAATTGTGTTTGATAGGGGTACGCAGTTCACATCGAGATTTTGGCGAAGCTTCCAGGAAGCATTGGGAACCCAACTCGATTTGAGTACTGCATTTCACCCACAAACTGATGGGCAAAGTGAACGGGTGATACAAATTCTGGAGGATATGTTGCGAGCTTGCGTGCTAAGTTATGGGGGTAGTTGGAGTAAGTACCTGTCTTTGGTTGAATTTGCCTATAACAATAGCTACCAGTCCAGTATTGGTATGGCTCCATATGAGGTGTTGTATGGTCACAGGTGTCGAACACCGATCTGTTAGGATGAAGTTGGGGTCAGAAAATTGCTAGGGCCGGAAGTTGTTGAGCTGATAGCCGAAAAGGTAAAAATAGCCCGTGAAAATCTAGCTGCAGCCCAGAGCAGACAAAAGTCCTATACAGAAAATAGAAGACAGGACTTGGAGTTCTCAGCTGGGGATATGGTTTTCCTTAAAGTTTCACCCCCAAGAGGAGTGCTACGATTCGTAAGAAAAGGGAAATTAAGTCCCCGATATTTGGGTCCATTTGAGGTACTCGAGAAGATTGGACCAGTGGCGTATCTTCTTGCATTGCCACCGAACTTATCACAAATACAACCGGTGTTTCATGTATCAATGCTAAGGAAATATCTTCCAGACCCCTCACACGTTTTAGCACCACAAGAGATTCAATTAGGGGAGGAATTAACTTATAAAGATCAGCCAATTGAGATAGTAGACAGGAAGGTACGCAGACTCCGTAATAAGGAGGTCCCTTCTGTGAAAGTCTTGTGGGAAGATCCCTCTGGACAGGAGGTTACTTGGGAGTCCGAAAAAGAAATGCTGGACAAGTACCCGCACTTGTTCTCAGGTAAATTCAAGGACGAATTTATATAAGGGAGAGATGATGTAATAAACCTAATAATTACGGTACAATGTGTTTACTTGATGAGGAAGGGTGCTGGATGTGGGTTGGTTTTGGTAGCACTAGGTTGGCTGGACATTGGCTTCAGCTGGCCAGAAATTGGTACGGATGGGTAGAAAGTGAAGCTTCATGGTGTGCCTGTTTCAATTGTGTCTGATAGCGGTGCGCAGTTCACATCGAGATTTTGGCGAAGCTTCCAGGAAGCATTGGGAACCCAACTCGATTTGAGTACTGCGTTTCACCTACAAACTGATGGGCAAAGTGAACGGGTGATACAAATTCTGGAGGATATATTGCGAGCTTGCGTGCTAAGTTATGGGGATAGTTGGAGTTAGTACCTGTCTTTGGTTGAATTTGCCTATAACAATAGCTACTAGTCCAGTATTGGTATGGCTCCATATGAGGTGTTGTATGGTCGCAGGTGTCGAACACCGATCTCTTAGGATGAAGTTGGTGTAAAAAAATTGCTAGGGCCGGAAGTTGTTGAGCTGACAGCCGAAAAGGTAAAAATACACCGTGAAAATCTAGCTGCAGCCCAGAGTAGACAAAAGTCCTATGCAGATAATAGAAGACAGGAGTTGGAGTTCTCAGTTGGGGATATGGTTTTCCTTAAAGTTTCACCCACAAGAGGAGTGCTACGATTTGGAATAAGAGGGAAATTAAGTCCCCGATATTTGGGTCCATTTGAGGTACTCGAGAAGATTGGACCAGTGGCGTAACGTCTTGCATTGCCACCGAACTTATCACAAATATACCCGGTGTTTCATATATCAATGCTAAGGAAGTATCTTCCAGACCCCTCACACGTTTTAGCACCACAAGAGATTCAATTAGGGGAGGAATTATGTTATAAAGCTCAGCCAATTGAGATAGTAGACAGGCAGGTACGCAGACTCCGTAGTAAGGAGGTTGCTTATGTGAAAGTCTTGTGGGAAGATCCCTCTGGATAGGAGGTTACTTCGGAGCCCGAAAAAGAAATGCCGGTCAAGTACCCGCACTCGTTCTCATGTAAATTCGAGGACGAAATTATATAAGGGAGAGATGATGTGATAACCCTAATAATTATGGTACAATGTGTTTACTTGATGAGGAAGGGTGCTGGATGTGGGTTGGTTTTAGTAGGACTAGGTTGGCTGGACATTGGCTTCAGCTGGCCAAAAATTGGTACGGATGGGTTAATTAGCGAGAGAATAATCTTAATTCCCGATTAATATGAGCTAAGTACTCTGAATAATCTAATTGGGGGTTAAGTGTGGGTAAGTAGGAGGTGGATAGCTGGTGGTGGCAAATAAGCATGAGGTGGAGAGCTGCTTGGGCAAGGTGGCAGATTTGGGTGCAAGAGGCAGCAAGTGGCTGCTTAGTCAACTGCTTGCCTCAGCCATATCTGCCCAAGCAGGCACCTCAAGCCTCATTCTGGCCCAAATTCGTGATAGTGACAGAGAGAAGAAACACTCAGTCGTTCTCCAAGTTCTTCCAGCAGCTGGCACACAAAGGAAGGGGGTAAGTGATTCTGGTTGGAATTCTTGAGGGATTTGGTAGTAATTGGCTTGTTGGGTGTGCTGCTGACTTGAATAGAGCACCAAATCGGTTTTGTGGGAAGTACGCATTCTTGTTGTTGGATGTTGACTTGATGAAGGACAGTATGTGAGTTTGGGGCGTCAGTTGGTGAAATTAAGGCACGATTGACCCGCAGGAGGCCAATTGCTGCGCCAGGTGCACAGAATTGCCCCTACTGGTGGTCAATTAGTCCTTTCAGTGCTTGATTGGCTTAAACAGGGCAACCTGAGGGTTTGTAGTTCTTATAAACGCCCAAAAAGTTGTGCTAGGCACTTGGTTTGGGTTGATGACTAGAATAGGCGTGCCAATACATGAATTGGTGCCAGCCAATTGATCTAACTTGGCTAGTTGGTGTGTAGGCTAACTTGTATGAGTTCCTACTGATGACTTGTGTTGCTATGTCTTTTATTGATGGATTTTTTGTGTGTGGCAGGTACTAGAAACCCAGGAGCACCAAAGGAAGGAGAACGGCCTAGTGAGGCCTAAACTTGTGTAAGTTTGGTTGCATACTTGTGTGATGGCAGTGATGCCTATTGGCTTGGTGGGTGATTCAATTACCTATTGAGATGGCACCTATGGTGCATTTGAGATGTTGAGATGTTTTTGATATGCCTTGGCTTGAGATGACTCCGATATTCGGGCTATGCATTTCATGCATTCCACTTGCATCATGACATATACATGAGATGGTATTGAGATGGACCTTGTAGTGCTCCTAGGCTGCTTGGTCGACTGAGATGGTGGTGGTGTTGTGCTTGGCGCCGTGTATGGTTCCGATAGCCAATTGGTTAAGCCTCGTACGTGGGGCTGTGGGCTAAGAAGTAACACCTGTTGGCAAGGCTACCAAACCTGCAGGTAGGCTAGGTACAACCCCACGACAGCTTACCCGTGGGCTGATCACGGTGACTTGAGATGTTGGTTGTTGGATATGTTCTGCCGCTGGTTGTGTCTTTACTGATGCCTTGTATGCCACTTGCTTATTGAGTTGTTGACTCACCCCCCCCCCCCCCCCCCCCCCCCCCCCCCCCCCCCTCCTTTTCCACCCCTTTGTTTCAGGGCAAGGAGATAAACAGTTTGGGGAGGGAAGGCCCGAGAGGCACGTGTTGATTGATGATGGGTACTAAGCCAACTCTAGTTCTAGCTAAAGTTAGTGTATATGAGAATAAGTGGCTTAAACTAGCACGTTTGATGTACAAAACTTACGTGAAAATCAACTGGCTGTTGTGTATTTAGTTTTGTATTTGAATATGTGATACTTTTATTGATGCTTGTTGCGCGGTAGGGTGAGCTGCCCGTCGGGCTAGCTTCTGCCCAATGGCTGTTGTAGGCCTTTGGATGCCTTGTGGCATTCTAAGGATGTGCAAGGCATCTGGCCGGTGACGTAAAGACGGGACGGCCACATCTTAAGCACTACCTGTGCACCACCTCCCAACTAGCCAGTGGTATCCACAATCACAAGCACATCCAAGGCAATGGAATGCAAGAACAAGCACAACATGTGCAATGCAACCAATCTATTCACATCAAGCACCAAGTGCATCAAGAACATGAGTAATCGAAGCATCAAATAGACCACACCTATATCATAACCATCATCCACCATATAGTCAGCAAAATGCACCAACACCCCAAAATGACCAACTAACTCAACTATGCTTCATTAAGCCACAATAACCCCCAATGGGCATGAATTAGCCAACAATATGCATAATCGGTCAATGATAACCAACACCCTACAATATGCACCAAACAATCAAGAGTGTACCAACATGCCCACACAACAAGTATTCACGCACTTAAGCATGCAATAAAGGGGCCTTCCGCCCAGCAATGGGGCACTAGTAATCACTACTCGCATAACAAACTTACTTACCATCACCTAGGTATTCCTAAACCAATTCCTCTCCTTTACAGCCTTTAGGCCTCTGGGAACCGTAGTCCCTGTTTTAAACACACAATTAGACATCACAATCAATCCACAGCAATAATAGCTTGTGAAACACAATCCTACCCACAATACTTATCTTTTCTCAATTCGGGCAGAAGCTATCCTGCACCGATAGAAACTTCACCAAGGTAAAACACGCAACTACAAGCTGAACCAGCCTTGGGAATCAGCCCCAAAGTTGTAGCCCTACTTCTTATCTTTCCAGGGACACCAATAACACTCAATTCCAAGCTCTCTAACTCCAGTTATGGCTCCTACATCAACTCGGGGTCTGGCAGCAGGTCTGTTGCATAGTAGTGAAATTGTAGAGTGCATAACTCTCTCAGTTCAGCTCGAAAATCCACCAAAACGGTGCCCAACTAGCGCTATGGAAGTCAGCTAACTCTGGGATTTTGTTTCACTCAATTCCAACCGGTTGTTTGGCCAGAATCGCTATTTTAGTGGCCAGGGGTCTGTCTGGCCGAGAGCAGAACCCCCTTTGGCTCACTCTCCTCTTTATCTCTTTCACCCTTTATCTTCTCTCTTTCCCCTCTCATGTCTCAGGGCGAATTGGTCTGATAAGTGAGAGGGAGAGGTGCTTGTTTCACCTCTTAAGACCTGCTCAATTAGGTGATTCATCACCCCACTTGCCACCAAGACACACCTAGGTGCCACTTGCACCAAATGCCACCTCGTGCTTAATTGTGGCCAATTGGCCTATGCCACACAAGCTGCTACCTTGCACACCTAAGGCTTCCAGCACCTTGTTCCCGATCTACTTGGCTCATTCTGATTGGTTGGTTTGGCAAATTATGCATTTACCCTCACCGAGCCCAATTGTGCACCGACGGGCACACCATTGCCCCAGTTGTACACTATTTCGCACCAAATCGAGCCAACCGATATCTCCATTCGCCAATCGTGCCTCTAATGAATCTATTACACCAAGCAATAACATTCCTATCTTTTCTGACCATTTATTGGCCCATTCAACAAGTTGAGCAATCGGGACACCAAATTAGGCCAACCGTGCTATCAGTTCACTACGAACCCACTTGTGTGCACTAGGCCAAGCCTATGCTAACTATCTAATCTCAATTCGATACCAGTTCATGTTACCGAGCCTAAGCCCATACTAATGTTCACACCAAAACTATTAACACTACCCATTTTCTCCCGAATACCCAATCCAACCTACACGAACGTCTCAGAAGGACAAGCTACATACAGCTCTCATCATGTAAGTACTTCTCTATATTCTTGGGTGTACCTGGGGTATCACATCATCCCCTCTTTCAAAAAAATTTGTCCTCAAAATTCAGGTGTCACTATAATCTCAAAGATAACATCAATCCTTATATGTAATTTCCGATCATCTTCCTAAATATACCCATATGCTATCCTATTGCTCCTCAATCACTTCAAGTTCTACCTTTAGTAGATCAGTCAACCATAACTCAATCTAATATATCTCTGACTTGTTTACCTCGAAATCCATACCTAAGTTCTACCTTAGCTTTTAAATATCTCCCAAATTGTGGTACCTCAATTCATCATGCTTTTTGCACTCGTAATTCTCACACCAATCTGTTTCACATGCCTTGGCGACTCAATCGCAGTCTTGTAGATTATAGTTCTCTCAACTATCTATCACTTCTGACCATGGTACAAATGGATAGGCTAAATGGAACTAATGCAAAACTTGCTCAATTCATTCCTCTAAAAATATTCTCCAAAACAATAATTTGAAAACCATTATAAACTGTGGCACCACATAGTCAAAGTAGTAAAACTTGCAATGTACCGTTAGCCTTCCGAATGTAACCATGTAAGTCTCCACTTAACTCTTCTCATAACACATCTCTTATTAAGCTACTACAATACATACACCCATTCTCTCCTCATTACTAGCTTCTACGTCATATTCACTCCACTAAAGCGCACTACTGGCACACTACTATGCCAATTGGCCAACAAGGCCAATTACCCCAACGGAACCACAAATTATACTACTTGCATACCAGTACTCGCATGAGCATAGCAATTTTAATAACAAAACCAACAAAATATCCACTGGGACCAATTGGGCAACCGTAGGCCCAATTGCTTCTCAAATAAGAGTGTCATGCTTTTGCTGCGTCATTCCGTCTATGCCTCAACTTCTTACTATGTCTTTAGATAATTCAAGCCCTAATCCTAGTATCATTCACCAAACAGTGCTAACCTTATGTGTTTCCTATGATGAGATACCATAAAATTCTTTTGAATTATTATAATCACTTATCAAAATATATAACTCTCAATACTCATTTCATGCGCTTCAACATACTTAGCACTTCACAATCTAACTCCAAACAATACAAATCTAACTCTAAATAAATCAAAGAGGTTAACTACACTCTTGTGTACGCTAATTGTTCATAATGTTCATAACGCATCATCTTCCTTCATTACTACTTCAAACGCTTATAAGGCCTAATATAATCGTTATTATAACTTAGTCACAAGCTTTAAACCAAAACTCCATAATCACAACCTATTCCTTCACACTATACTCATCCTTAGATAACACAAGATTATGCGTTACACTTTACTTGTTAGTGTCAAGCTACAGTCTACAAAATTGCAAACCTACTCCTGTATACTTAGACATCCTCCTCTCAGAAAATTTTCCTCCAATACATCAACTCTTCGCTCTAACTATCACGATCCAAGGTTGAACTTACCCCACTATCGTTTACACATCTTTGACTTTACGAGATCAATGATTTCACTTTGCCTAATGCTTTATTCACAGTTTCCCAAACTGCATATGATTTTATCCGCAAATTTCTTGGGAGCATACCAAGCCATCACAAGACTATCATAACCAATTCAAACTCAACACAGTAGCAACTTACACCATAGATACTTAATAAGGTAACAATAGACTTTCTTCCCCAGCAAGGATGCATAATAAGCATTTCAAATATGAATACCTTATTCACCATGTAGCTATAGACCTTTAGATAGTATGAGAAATCCGTATGTCACACAATGAGTGCATATTATCAAAAACCATGTAATACACATGCTCAAATGTAGTTTCAGCAAAATTTTATATATAGTACACTTAGTTCAACGACAATATAATCATCTCATCGTGTTTTTCTCATATCACGATCTAGATCCCCAAAAGACTAAGAGACATGTTATCCCCACAAAAACACTTTGCCTCCACACAAAGATCATGTAAGACAAACACAACACACATTCCAGACAATTCTAAAATATTTGCATCTCAAGCCTTCAGCGTGCATTACCTCATTAAACATTCTTGAAACAAGTAACCCGAATCTTATCCGACTTACTTTAACCACTCTTATTTGCCCACTCAAGCACCTAAACTAAATGCACCTAACCATTTATTCCACAGTAATCACGATCTCCATATTTTTCCTTTAATTGCTAAATCATGTACTTATCATATCTTTAACATTTAACATAATTTCATATCTACTCTAACAGACCCATTGTTCATCAACATCACCAGGGAATACCTCGCATGCCAACTTTAAAATAAGTATATTATCATGTCACTCTCATCATCAATATCTCTCAATTATTCAACATCGTCATCCTGAGCTTTTGCTATCTCATCATTTAAAATGGGGCGCACCTGGTAGTAAGCTAACAATGCCCCCGATTCAGCAACAGAGCAACGCAATCCTTGATCCAACAATTCATGCCAAACCCCAACTGTAGGCCTTCTGACCATACCAAAATGTGCTAAGCTACCAACAGATTTTCGACTCAGTGCATCAGCCCATCTTCGTTGCCTCAAGTTGATGACACAATCATAATCTTTCAACATGTGCAATGCAACCAATCTATTCAAATCAAGCACCAAGTGCATCAAGAACATGAGTAATCGAAGCATCAAATAGACTACACCCATATATCATAACCATCATCCACCATATAGTCAGCAAAATGCACCAACACCCAAAAATGACCAACTAACTCAACTTTGCTTCATCAAGCCACAATAACCACCAATGAGCATGAATTAGCCAACAATATGCATAATTGGCCAATGATAACCAACACACTACAATATGCACCAAACAATCAAGAGTGTACCAGCATGCCCACACAACAAGTTTTCACGCACTCAAGCATGCAATAAAGGGGCCTTTTGCCCAGCAATGGGGACTTGTAATCACTACTCGCATAACAAACTTACTTACCATCACCTCGGAAGTATCCACTAGGTGTTCCTCATTCTTTTTCTTTGATTTATTTAGAGTTGGATTTGTATTGTTTGGAGTTAGATTGTGAAGTGCTAAGTATGTTGAAGCGCATAAAATGAGTATTAAGCGTTATATATTTTGATAAGTGATTATATAATTCAAAAGAAGTTTATGGTATCTCATCATAGGAAACACATGAGGTTAGCACTGTTTGGTGAATGATACTAGGATTAAGGCTTGAATTATCTAAAGATATAGTAAGAAGTTGAGGTATAGACGGAATGACGCAGCAAAAGCACGACTCTCATATTTGAGAAGCGATTGGGCCTACGGTTGTCCAATTGGTCCTAGTGGATATTTTGTTAGTCTAGTTAGTATAATTGTTGTTCTCATGCGAGTACTAGTATGCGAGTAGTATAATTTGTGGCTCCGTTGGGGTAATTGGCCTTGTTGGCCAATTGGCATAGTAGTGTGCCAGTAGTACGCTTTAGTGGAGTGAATATGACGTAGAAGCTATTACTGAAGAGAGAATGGGTGTATGTATTGTAGTAGCTTAATGGGAGATGTGTTATGAGAAGAGTTAAGTGGAGACTTATATGGTTACATTTGGAAGGCTAACGGTACATTGAAAGTTTTACTACTTTGACTATGTGGCGCCACAGTTTATAATGGTTTTCAAATTATTGTTTTGGAAAATATCTTTAAAGGAATGAATTGAGCAAGTTTTGCATTAGTACCGTTTAGCCTATCCATTTGTACCGTGGTCAGAAGTGATAGATAGTTGAGAGAACAATAATCTACAAGATTGCGATTGAGTCGCCAAGGCATGTGAAACAGATTGATGTGAGAATTACGAGTGCAAAAAGCATGATGAATTGAGGTACCACAATTTGGGAGATATTTAAAAGCTAAGGTAGAACTTGGGTGTGGATTTCGAGGTAAACAAGTTGGAGATATATTGGATTGAGTTATGGTTGAATGATCTACTAAAGTTAGAGCTTGAAATGATTGAGGAACAATAGGATAGCATATGGGTATATTTAGGAAGATGATCGGAAATTACATATAAGGATTGGTGTTTTCTTTGAGATTATAGTGACAACTGAATTTCAAGGACCAAATTCTTTGAAGGAGGGGATGATGTGATACCCCAGGTACACCCAAGAATATAGAGAAGTACTTACATGATGAAAGCCGTGTGTAGCTTGTCCTTCCGAGAGGTTCGTGTAGGTTGGATTGGGAATTCGGCAGAAAATGGGTAGTGTTAATAGTGTTGATGTGAACATTAATATAGGCTTAGGCTCGGTAACATGAACTGGTATCAAATTGAGATTAGATAGTTAGCATAGGCTTGGCCTAGTGCACACAAGTGGGTTCGTAGTGAACCTATGGCACGGTTGGCCTAGTTTGGTGTCCCGATTGCTCGACTTGTCCAATGGGCCAATAAATGGTCAGAAAAGATAGGAATGTGATTACTTGGAGTAATAGATTCATTAGAGGCACGATTGGATAATAGAGATATCGGTTGGCTCGATTTGGTGTGAAATAGTGTACAACCGGGGCAATGGTGTGCCCGTCAGTGCACAATTGGGCTCGGTGAGGGTAAATGCGTAATTTGCCAAACCGACCATTCAGAAAGAGCCAAGTAGATCGGGCATTTATAAGAACTACAAACCCTCAGGTTTCCCTGTTTAAGCCATTCAAGCACTAAAAGGACTAATTGACCACCAGTAGGGGGCAATTCTACGCACCTGGCGCACCAATTGGCCTCCTGTGGGTCAATCGTGCCTTAATTTCACCAACCGACGCCCCAACCTCACATACTGTCCTTCATCAAGACAACATCCAACAACAAGAATGCATACTTCCTACAAAACCGATTTGGTGCTCTATTCAAGTCAACAGCACACCCAACATGCCAATTACTACCAAATCCCTCAAGAATTCCAACTAGAATCACTTACCCCCTTCCTTTGTGTGCCAGCTGCTGGGAGAACTTGGAGGATGGCTGAGTGGTTCTTCTCTCTGTAACTATCACGAATTTGGGGCAGAATGAGGCTTGAGGTGCCTGCTTGGGCAGATATGGCTGAGGCAAGCAGGTGACTAAGCAACCACTTGCTGCCTCTTGCACCCAAATCTGCCACCTTGCCCAAGCAGCTCTCCACCTCAAGCTTATTTGCCACCACCAGCTATCCACCTCCTGCTTACCCACACTTAACCCCCAATTAAATTATTCAAAGTACTTAGCTCATATTAATCGGGGATTAAGACTAATCTCCCGCTAATTAACCCATCCGTACCAATTTCTTGCCAGCTGAAGCCAATGTCCAGCCAACCTAGTCCTACCAAAACCAACCCACATCCATCACCCTTCCTCATCAAGTAAACACATTGTACCTTAATTATTAGGGTTATCACATCATCTCTCCCTTATATAAATTCGTCCTCGAATTTACCAGAGAAAAGTGCTGGTACTTGTCCAACATTTCTTTTTCGGACTCCCAAGTAACCTCCTATCCAAAGGGATCTTCCCACAAGACTTTCACAGAAGTTACCTCCTTATTACGGAGTCTGCGTACCTGTCTGTCTACTATCTCAATTGGCTGAGCTTTATAAGTTAATTCCTCCCCAAATTGAATCTCTTGTGGTGCTAAAATGTGTGAGGGGTCTGGAAGATATTTCCTTAGCAATGATATGTGAAACACCGGGTGTATTTGTGATAAGTTTGGTGGCAATGCAAGACGATACGCCACTGGTCCAATCTTGTGGAGTACCTCAAATGGACCCAAATATCGGGGACTTAATTTCCATTTTCTTCCGAATCGTAGCACTCCTCTTGTGGGTGAAACTTTAAGGAAAACTATATCCCCAACTGAGAAATCCAAGTCCCGTCTTCTATTATCTGCATAGGACTTTTGTCTGCTCTGGGCTGCAGCTAGAATTTCACGGGCTATTTTTACCTTTTCGGCTGTCAGTTCATCAACTTCCGGCCCTAGCAATTTTCGGACCCCAACTTCATCCTAACAGATTGGTGTTCGACACCTGCGACTATACAACACCTCATATGGAGCCATACCAATACTGGACTGGTAGCTATTGTTATAGGCAAATTCAACCAAAGACAGGTACTTACTCCAACTACCCCCATAACTTAGCACGCAAGCTCGCAACATATCCTCCAGAATTTGTATCACCCGTTCACTTTGCCTATCAGTTTGTGGGTGAAACGTAGTACTCAAATCGAGTTGGGTTCCCAATGCTTCCTGGAAGCTTCACCAAAATCTCGATGTGAACTGCGTACCCCTATCAGACACAGTTGAAACAGGCACATCATAAAGCTTCACGATCCCATCAATGTAAACTTGTGCTAGCTTGGTAAAATTATAAGTACTCTTCACCGGAAGAAAATGAGTAGGTTTAGTCTATCTGTCGACAATTACCCAAATGGAGTCAAATCCGCCTGCAGTCCGTGGCAACCCTCTGACAAAATCCATGGTCACCTTTTCCCACTTCCATTCTGGAATTGATAAGGGCTGAAGCAACCCTGGTGGTCTTTGGTGTTCACCTTTCACTTGCTGACATATCAAATATTCGGAGACATAATCGGCCACTTCTCTCTTCATGTTGTTCCACCAATAATGTGTTTTTAAATCATGGTACATTTTGGTGGATCATGGGTGTAATGTGTATCTAGTTTGATGAGCTTCATTCAGTAGTCTACCGCGGAGATTCCGACATCAGGAACATATACTCTCGTGCCGTATCTAAGAATTCCATCATCACCAACAACAAATCCAGCTAGTTCCCCACGGTTCACCTTTTAAAATGGGGCGCACCTGGTAGTAAGCTAACAATGCCCCCGATTCAGCAACCGAGCAACGCAATCCTTGATCCAACAATTCATGCCAAGCCCCAACTGTAGGCCTTCTGACCATACCGAATTATGCTAAGCTACCAACAGATTTTCGACCCAGTGCATCAGCTACAACATTAGCTTTACCGGGATGCCCACACAACAAGTATTCATGCACTCAAGCATGCAATAAAGAGGCCTTCCGCCCAGCAATGGGGCACTTGTGGTAGCGGAGCGTGATTATTTTGCAGGAATTTGGTGTCTTGACATTTATGTCTTAGAGTGTAATAGTTGTGGTGGTGGAGGATGTTTTGGTAAGGATGCTATGTGTCATATTTGTCGTATTAGTGAAATATATATAATTTCAAAGCATGGTTGTAATGTTCTTGCTAGAGGGGTAGTAGGGTGTTGAGTCTAGTGGCTAGTACCCATCAAGTTAGAGACCGTTGGTTGGTGAGAGACGTGTACATTTGTATTTTGTTTGTCTTATATGTTGCATTGTGTTTGTGACTGGGAAATATGACAATTCATTGTGAAAAATATGGTTTAAACCTTGCTGAACATATTGTTAAGGCCTTTTGGCGGTGAGCATACAAAGAGTATACAAGCATGCGTAGATTGCCTAAAGATGTAAACTAGGAGGAAAATGCTCTAAATATGTGAATGTTGTCATGTGACAGGGTTGCTCCTTAGGAAACATCCGTTATGTAATTAATTGTTGCTGACTTCATATGTAGGAAGGCCTAGACGTTATACTTGTGGAATGGGCATTTAGAACTAGAATTTTGCATTCTGGTTGGTTACATGGTTAGAGCTAAATGGTAATTAACTTGGTTTCCTTTGGCCTAAAGGATGCACATATATAGGATTATAAAGTTATTTTAGACTGATCAAGTTATAGTTTGAGTTCTTAATCAAATAGAACTGTGATGATGAAGGTTAATATGATTTAAGAGCTAAATTTATGAATAATCATATGGAATGTTTGCATCTTCAGGATTTAAGTTGCATGTGTTTAATACTTTGACATAATTTCCCCTCGAGGCAGAGGTTATGAAATTTTAAGTTGTTTTTGAATTTGATTATTAAGTATATTAGAGAATCATCTAAGGGTGATACTTACAATTAAAGTCATCACTGGTTTTGATTAGCTTGGAGATTTAATGTTATATGTCCGATTGACATGATGTTGCTGATATACCCTGGGTGCTTGGTAACTTGTTTGTTTGATTAACTAAAATTTATCTTGGTGATATATAAGAAGGCATTTTATGATAGGAATAATAACTAAGATATTAGTTATGGAAAGTGTTAGTATGGTAAATAATTAAGAGATATTGATGATGAGAGTGACATGATAATATACTTATTTTAAAGTTGACTTGCGAGGTATTCCCTGGTGATGTGGATGAACAATGGGTCTGTAAGAGTAGATATGAAGTTATGTTATATGTTAAAGATATGATAAGTACATGATTTAGCAATTCAAGGAAAAATTTGGAGATCGTGATTACTGTGGAAAAAAGGCTAGGTGCATTTAGCTTAGGTGCTTGAGTGGGTAAATACGAGTGGTGATAGTGAGTTGGATGAGATTCAGGTCACTTTTTTCATGGATGTTTAATGGGGTAATGCATGCTGAAGGCTTGAGATATAAATGTTTTGGAATTGTCTGGAATATGTGTTGTGTTTGTCTTACAAGATTTTTTTTGTGGAGGCAAAGTGTTTCTGTGGGGGTAACATGTCTCTTAGTCTTTTGGGGAGCACAAATTAACTTTTAGTATACCTGTCACAATAGTGTTGGAGGCTTTTGCATCCTCCTGAGTCAAGCAAAATACCCTAGCCTGTCCCTGGCTGGGTTGATAGTTGTTGCCTCTACTTGCAGCTCCTCGACTAGTACTTCCCCTGCCTCGGAAGGAAGACTGGCTATCTGCCCGCTGTGACCTTGGTGGTGGTGATGCTACACTGGATGCCATAGATGATTGACAACGGAACACTCCCGAGCTATATGCCCAGCCTGGCAACATATGTAACACAAATTTTGTCCCATCGGGCATTCCCGTGACATATGTCCAAACTTGCTACACCTGAAGCATAAACTATTGGGCCTCATTTGTATACTTTGAGTACCCTGAAATTGGCTAGTTACAGGTCTCATTGAACTCCCCCCAAAGCTTGGGACACCATAACTAGGACTACCCCTGAAACGAGCCCTAGGTTGGTTAACCCACAATCCTGTCTTCCCACGCCAACGAAATTGGCTTGAACCAGCAGTAAAACTCTGTTGGTTTTGGGTATTATCTTGCCTCATCCTCTTGACAGTTACCTCACCTCTTTCAGCTTGAGTCTTTATTTCAATTGCCTGAGCTTTGTCAACCGCTTCAGCATAAAAGCTAAATGGAATAACCACTAAAGAGTTATATATGTAACCCTTCAGTCCTCCAATGAACCTTTTGATCTTCCTCCGCTCATCTGGGATCATGTGCAAGGCATACTTGGACAAGTTTATAAACTTAGTTTCACACTCACCTACTGTCATGTCTCCTTGCCTTAAAAGTTCAAATTCTGCTACCTTCTGATCCCTAACACTCTCTGAAAGAAATCGCTCCAGGAAAGCAGCACGGAACTCAGTCCAGGTCCACGGGGTAGCATCAGGTATCCTCTCCCTTATTTTTGACTCATACCAATTATTGGCTTCATCCCCCTTTAACCGAAAGGCAGCAAGAGCAACTGCCCGATGATCAGTACATTCCATTACTTGACAACATTTCCACGCATCATCAAGAAATCAATTTCGATCCTCATTTTTAGCACCGAAAAATGTTGGTGGATCGAGTTTCACAAAGGTCACTAAGGGAGATTCCCCACTTTGAACTCGGGGTACCGGGTCCTCCCTTCTATTCTGATCAGCAGCAATCGCCTCAGCCATGGTTTCAACTGCCCTACTAACACCATGTAAGCCTACCTTCAATACCTCCAAAGGCATCTCTTGGGAGGCATCTGAATACTCTGCTTCGCTGGGCAACTCATCACTAGCAGCCCCTGGAACGTAAGTCTCATCATCTACATCCTCAGCATCCTGAACAGATTGCACATCCGGGGCAACCACCTCAGTTAACACTTCCTTTCCCAACTTCCTTTTTGTTGGCTTACCTGCGTCCAAAATACAAGAAAACCAACACAAACAAGTTAGCTCTCACCAACACAATCCTACCCACAATACTTACCTTTTCTCAATTCGGGCAGAAGCTGCCCTGCACCAATAGAAACTTCACCGAGATTAAAAAGGAAGCTACATGCCGATTCAGCCTAGGTTATAAACATAAAGGTTGTAGCCCTATCTATTAGCTTTCCAAAGCCACCGAGAACACTCAATTCCAAGCTCTCTAACTCCAGATATGGCTCCTACATCAACTCGGGGTCTAGCAGCAGGTCTGCCGCAGAACAC
This sequence comes from Turnera subulata, assembly GCA_028386065.3. Classification (NCBI taxonomy): domain Eukaryota; kingdom Viridiplantae; phylum Streptophyta; class Magnoliopsida; order Malpighiales; family Passifloraceae; genus Turnera; species Turnera subulata. The sequence goes on along the minus strand of JAKUCV010004798.1, from coordinate 83,530 downwards.
TGAAATTGGGGAGCGCATAACTCTCTCAGTTCTGCTCCAAAATCCACCAAACCGGTGCATAATTAACTCTATGGAAGTTAAATAACTCTGGAAGTTAGACTCTCTCTCAGTTCAGTCATTGTATTTATTCGTAGTTTTTGTTTACTACTCGACTTTTCTTCTCCACAGTTCTTCCTAGTAATAAATTACAAATACATTTGTCATGAGTTCTTGTGACTATTCTTATTTATGATTATTCTATTGGGAAAATACTATTTTTATTAATGATTTTCCCTTAACTTTTCAGTTGTTCTTTTTATAATTCTATTATTTCAATAATTATTGTTCTTTATTGAGAAAATATGAATAAATATTTGCATATTAATCATTATCTTGAACTTATATAGACAAATAAATTATTTAGAATTAGTTTTGTATTAGAAGAAGAATTTATAAATCAATTATTGTTAATAATATTTGGTAATCCTTTGATATTCTAAATTATATAATTTTAATTATCAAATTATATTATTAATGAAGAGGATTATTAAGTTATATTATTATTTGTTTGTAGTAATTGTTCTTGTTCCCAATTTTTGTTATCCATTCAACTGTTTCTTTTTATTTTTTTTACCATAGTTCTTATTGATAATTAATTACAAACACATGAAATCTTCTAACTATTCTACTTCATGATTATTCTTTTTAATAAACGTAATTTTAGATTATATTTTTCGCTGACTCTTTGCTTGCTCTTCTTCATAGTTTTGTTGTTTTTTCGTAATTATTATTCATTCTAATGCTTGGTAGTTGTTTAAAATATATAAATAAAGACATACATATCAATTATTTTTTTAAGAAGGACTTATACATATTGTAGACATTTTTTTTTCATAATCTAGATAACTGAATTGTTTAGAATTAGTTTTTTGTGATAGAATAAAAATTTGTAAATTGATTATTGTCAATGATATTTTTAAATTATTTTATATTCTAAATTATTTAATTTTAATTTTTAAATTTATTACTAATTATGGAAATTTTTAAATTATATGATTATTTTCTATTATTATTTTTTTCACAGTCGTTGTTGCTGTTCTTGGCAGTTTTTTTTTATCAACAATCACATCCATTATAAGTTCTTATGATTATTCCTCTATATGATTATTTTTTTCTGTAGCTGTTGTTTTTGCTTGTAGTTTTCGCTGGCTCTTCGAAAATTCTCCATTATATTTCTGTTGTTTGTTTCAAACATTATTAGTTTTTGTAATTCTTGGTAATTGTTGATAAAATATGAAAAAAAATTTATATATTATTCTTTGACTTGGGAAGAACTTATATATAATTTATACAATATTTTTTTGATATTTTGAACAAACGGATACAAATTGTTTATAATTGATTTTTTTATTAGAATAGGAACTTATAAATCCTTTTTTCTTCTCAATAGTTCTTATGGATAATAAATTACAAAAGAATATATATCATGAGTTCTTGTAATTATTCTTCTCTATGATTATTCTCTTTTGCTGATGTTATTCCTGCTTGTAGTTTTCATTGACTCTTCGATAGTTCTTTCGTAATAATTCTATTATTTTTCAATAATTATTATCCTTCGTAATTCTTGATAGTTGTTGAGAAAATATAAATAAAGTTTTATATATCAATCATTTTCTTGAGAAGGATTTATACATAATGTAGACAATTTTTTTCATAATCTAAATAAACAAATTGTTACTGTCAATATATTTTTTAACCATTTGATATTATAAATTATATAATTTTAATTATTATTATATTTGAAAATCTAGCAAGAGATTGTGTTAAAAACTATATCGATTCCAATTGGACTTGGAAATTCTATCGAGACGATTCTCTAGTTTGCAGATGGAAATTGCAAATGGAAATCATTAGAAGGAATGAGTTGAGGCATGCTTACCTTTGAATTCTTATTCCCTAGAAAGAATAAAAATTTACAATCTTAATCCTGCTAACCATTCTGCAATACATTAGGCATTTCATTCATGGAGTGATGCAAAACTGAGATTAGCAACCGAGATCTCCCGCTTATTAGTGGTTTACTGTCTAAAGGGCTATCTGTATGTTTGCATAGGTAAGTGTCTTATTATTATATTTGAAAATCTAGCAAGAGATTGTGTTAAAAACTATATCGATTCCAATTGGACTTGGAAATTTTATCCAGACGATTCTCCAGTTTGCAGATGGAAATTGCAAATGGAAATCATTAAAAGGAATGAGTTGAGGCATGCTTACCTAATGACATCTTGTGATGCTCTAATAGAATTAGAATTTTAACGCAACCAAACGCAAGCACCATGTTTTTTCTTTCTTTTAGAATAGAATTAGAATCCATAATAATCATTAATTAATGACATATCTCGTGATGCACTAATAGAATTTGAATCTTAACGCAACCAAACGCAACCACCATGTTTTTTCTTTCTTTTATAATAGAATTAGAATCCATAATAATACTAATTAATTAATGAAGGATAATTGGGTCAATTTAAATTAATGAGGGGTAATGGGGTCAATTTTCCGGCTTTTCTAGAGTTGGTGCTTTTATATAGTATTAGTTTTTCCTGCACGTGCGATGCACGTGGCTTAGTATTATATGTTTTAAATCACGCGGTGTAGTATTAATCTTAATCTTGAAAAGAATTTATATATAAAATTTAGGTAGAAGGATACACATTATTTAGAATTAGTTTACGCAGTGGAATATGTGTAATAGCCCGGGTAAAATTTTGGATTTTTACCGGGACTGTAAAAGTTTTTTTTACCGTGATTTACAGTTGAATTAATCTTAGGTAATTAATTCAAGGTAAATCGGGCATCGTTTTTCGTAACCGAGAGTTTTTCCGCGCTCGTGATTTTTCCGTGGATTTTTCGGGCCTAAGTCGGTATTTTTCGGGTCCCGGGATTTTCGAAAAAATCACACCGGAAAATAACTAAAGGGGTATCAGTTATTTTCTAGTCCGGATCGGACCCGCCTGCATTATTGGTGGCGGCTAAGTCTGTGTATAAAAGAGGAAGAGATCAGGAGAAGAGAGGAAGAGGGGAGGAAGGAAAGAAAAAAAAAAAGAGAGTTAAAAAGAGAAAAAAAAGAAAGAGAAAAAAAGGAAAAGAAAAAAAGAGAAGGAAAAAAAAAAGCAAAACACAGAACTGAAAAACAAAAAGAGAAAGGAAGAGAGAAATAAAAAAAGAAAGAAATGAAAAAAAAGAGAAGAAAAAAAATACAGAAAATGAAAAAGAGGAAAAAAATAAGAAAATGGAGAAAGAAAAAAAAAAGAACAAAAGGAAGGAGACGGTGAACAGTTGCCACCCGCCACCGTCACTGTGCACGCCGACGGGTTCCAGGCCGCCGTGCACGACACCACTGCCACCAACCTCTGCGTCGTGCCGTCGCGACCTCAGCCCCGCCGCCCCCGCGCTCTGCCGCCTGCTGAAACGCCGTGACGCGCCTAAGACCCGCCGCGCGACCCGCGGATCCAGCTCCCTCGCAGCTGCCGCCTCTCGCCGGCGACGCAGCGCCTCCTTTCCGCCGCCCATGGAGTCGCCTCAGCCTCGCCGACCTCGCGTTAGCCTTCCTCTCGCCCGTACCTGCCGCTCGTCGCGCCGCCGTCGCCAAACCCGAGGTGAGCGACCCGTGAGATTGAAACAACCCGTTCGCGACGGGTTTGACCCGGTTCCGAGCGGGCAGCTTGCTTGGGCTTTGGAACTGGGCTTGAGCCCTGCAGCCTTGGTCTGGGTCCTTTGGGCTCGGGCTTGGGTTGCAAAGCTTGGCCCAGTCCGATTTTTTTTTTAATTTAACAAAACAATATATATATATACATATATTCTGGTATATAATTTGGAAAAAAAATATATATTTACTTTGAGAAAATTATGGTCAATTTAATTCTGGTATTTTGTGGAAAATATAAATATATATACATGGGTAAATAATTAAGTTATGTTTTGGAGAAAAACTAATATTATTTGGAAAATATATAAATATCATGAAAATAATTTCTGAAAATTTAATATATGTATTATTTCCTCTGGAAAATTATGGTTGAGGAATTTATATATATATGTACTTTGAAAATTAAAGGTAATTATATTTTTTTTGTTGAAAATATTATTATATATAGAAAAAGATAAATACTATATAAATATTTTCTAAAAATTATAAATAGGTTATTATTTTTCTAAAAAAATTATGGTGATTATAATTTTGGAAAATTATAATTAATTTATGAAATATTTTGAAAAGAGTTTTAATTAAAGTATGGTACCCAAATTATATTCGGATATACGTACGGTATAATATTTTCGGTAAAAGTTAATAATAACGGATAAGAACCGGGATGGGGATTATTTCGTAGTATAGGCATCATAGTATCCGATTATGTGCATTTATGTGTATATATTGTCTTGTGGTATAGGTTTGGATATCGGGAAGTTTCCCCGAGGAGCCGGCGTCGGACCGGTCATTGTTTCCGGAGTTGAGTAATCGACCAAGGTGAGGATGGATTTCCTTCAATATGTGCCTATATTACTCGGTAGTTGTGTTTGTTGGTTTTGCACTGTTGGATGTTGCAGTTGCTATGTTATGTTTCGGGATGTTTATCTCGTTATCTTGATTGGGGTCGGGATGTTTATCCCATATCGGTTTTGGATGTTTATCCTTGAGTCTTTTGGGTTTAAGGTATAATGGAATAGTCAATGAATTGTGATAAGGATGTTCATCCTTGGATTTGGATAGGGATGTCTATCCCGGTATTTTGATTAGGGATGTTGATCCCTGTGATTTGGTTTTGATGACGATAATATAATTGTCACGTGGTAAGTAGTGGTACGACTCAATGGTTTAAGACTGTTTCGTGGTGGCCTTGACCTGGGTTCTTATGATAAGCATGTCTATGCTTGGGATGTCTATCCCTGGGTTCGTATTTTTGGGATGTCGATCCCTGGGTTCTCTGGATTTGGTCTGGCACCCGAAATGTGTTGATAACCAGGTCTGACCCCTAGCTTATCCATGACGGGGCCCGGAAAAGAAAAAATTGGAAAATGGATTTCATTTGAGTCTTTTTGGTCTTGGACCGGTTTTGGGTCGTGTCTTTTGGTTTGGCTGTTGAGCCTGTTTTTGACTTGAGTAGTTATAGTTGCATATTGATTGTCTTTCCTTCGTCGGTGAGCACTTCGGACTCACCCCTCACCTGCGGGCTTTCATCCCGTAGGTTGAGTTATTTGTGGTTCAGGTATATTGCATTCCAGACAGGCTGCGGCGTCATCCCTTGGACAGGACTCGGATCCATTAGTTGCATCATGGGTTGCATACAGTGTCTTTGTGAGTAGTTAAGTCTTCCGTTGTGCTGTTTATTGCTATTGTTGGGCCATTGGGCCGGTTGTGTTATTGTTGATATTTCCGGGGTTTGGGTGATGATGCATGTGAAATATGCATAGTTTAAGGCATAATTTTGTACTCAAATCGTTCTCAATTCATCATGATTATATGCCTAATATGCAATATTCCATCATATTCCTCCAATTTACATCCCTTACTGTATGATTAGTGGTTTCAGGTACATTTTGGCCAAATCAAGAGGATTTCATTGAAGAATTTGAAGATACAGCCTCAGTCACAGCGTGAGCCTGTGACAGAGCCTGTAAGCCTGTCCTTGAGGCTGTTGTTCAACAAGAACCCAGCAAGCAACCTCAAACCACCCTTGGATCACCGAGTTTTCACTGAATCACATTGCACTCACCAGATCCAGGAAGTCCTCAAGTCATCTCACCATTGGCAAAAGGAGCAGGAACCAATTAAAGGGAGAATTTGAGAAAGAACCCTTACAGCCTCAGCCACAGCGTGAGGCTGTGCATTCTGCAGAAACCCAGGAAGTACAAGGGAATATAAAAATTGTCGCCACTTGCACTTTCCACCCCACCAACATAAACAATTATTCCCCTGACATTCTCAGAGCACGTTTGAAGGAAAAGGAGAAATGGGCACATGCCACCTAGGAATCTTCTTAAACTAGAATTATCCTCTGCAAAAGGAGGCGCCTTGGAACTCACAACCCACCAATTGCTGCCCATCACGCTCCCTGCTCTGACACACACAAACAAGATTGGAGAATAATCAGAACCACTTGCCCAGACAAGAAGGAGCTTTCCAGCAACGAGGGGAGAAGGAGACCAAAGGGGATGCACCCTACAAAAGGGAAGAAGGGCAGGCGACAGAGATCATCGAGTCATCGATTGGAGCTGAGAAGAAAACCCAGAATTTATGGAACTAAGGGAAAACACGATTCTGCAGCCTTTCTGGGCAAAAATCGTGTTGCCCTCACTCTCAGTTCACTCGAAAACACCATGACATCCCATACCTCCATCGTTTTTGTAATTCCAGTTATGAACTAAACGACCCCTTCTTAGGTTGAAGGGGAAACATGTATTCGATTTGTGTTTAATAAACTGCTCCAGTTTTAACCCCCTCCTTCTTGCTTTAGTTGTTGAGTTATTAATCCATGTTTAGGTTCTGATCAAACCAATGCATGAACTCAGGTAGCTAGGTGAAGAACCGAAAGGAGAAACCTTAGTCACCAGAAAAAATAACAACCAAACCTTAGTTTTTAACTCGTGACAGAATTAGAAACTAGGTGAGGAATTAGCCTCAACACCAAATCTTCATCCCCCTTGAGTTTGACCTATGCGAAAGCACTTGGAATATGAGAACCTTGGGAGGAACCTGTGAGTGAAAACAAATGGGTTCAGTATAGGTTGAGAGCACCTGCAAGAACCAATCTTTATAATTGACCTTTTGCCGTCCACAGCCTCAGGCTGTGCCCAGCATAGCCTCAGCTTGTCACAGTGTATTTTGTTGTCGACAGTGCCAAGCTGTAGCAAGCACAGCCTCACTCTGTGACAGTACGAGTCAAGAGATAACACCATTCCTAGTTTGATTCTTGATTGATTATTGGGTAGCATATTCTTATTTAGTAGCAACCTGGCGAAGGACAGAAAGGAGAAGCCAAGAGTGCTAGACCTACAATAGTCAACCCTTACTCCTTAAGCATTCGAAAGAAGGTAAGGAGACACTGTGGGAACCCGCACCAACACCGAGCTTAATCCCTAGGTGGACGTCTACTCTAGTGACAGGGGGTAGATGGAAGCTTAGGGAACTATTAATAAGATCGAAAGCCGTTGATAGTACCTTAGGTTGGGAGCCCCGTCAAGACATCTCATTAGTCACAGCCTCATCACATTGTCAGTCTGTGACTGAGGCTGTAGAGCAGTCTACAAGCATAAAACCGGTACATATGGACCCCGGATGCCTAAGGATTCACCATTCCTGATCTCTTCCTCAGTTAAATTCATGTTACATTTATTTTACTGCTTGCTTTTATTTCTCTACCATTATTCGTCAAATTCACCCCTTGTTTAATCGTTCTCTAGTCTAGTTAGTCCGAAATTGAAGTAAAATTAATTCCACCCAGTTCCTGTGGATACGACCTTGATAAGTACTACATTGACCCTGTGCACTTGCACGAAAGCACGCATCAGGTGACATGTTTTGATGTTGGGCCGATGGGCCAAGTTTTTTATGTTTATGTTGTGACATTGGGCCATTGGGCCGGTTTCTTGGATTTATTCATTGATATTTTCTTTGGGCCATTGGGCTGAGTTACTTGTTATATTTAAAAAGGAAAAGAAAAAAAAAGAAGGAAAAAAAAAACACAAAACACAGAACTGAAAAAAAAAAAGAGAAAGGAAGAGAGAAATAAAAAAAGAAAGAAATGAAAAAAAAAAGAAGAAGAAAAAAATACAGAAAATGAAAAAGAGGAAAAAAAAAAGAAAATGGAGAAAGAAAAAAAAAAGAAGAAAAGGAAGGAGACGGTGAACAGTTGCCACCCGCCACCGTCACTGTGCACGCCGACGGGTTCCAGGCTGCCGTGCACGACACCGCCGCCACCAGCCTCTGCGTCGTGCCGTCGCGACCTCAGCTCCGTCGCCCCCGCGCTCTGCCGCCTGCTGAAAGGCTGTGACGCGCCTAAGACCTGCCGCGCGACCCGAGTAATTATAGTGTTGCATACTGATCGTCTATCCATGGTTGTGAGCACTTCGGACTCATCCCTCACCTGCGGGCTTTCATCCCGTAGGATGAGTTATTTGTTGTACAAGTTTGGTGCATTCCAGACAGGCTGAGGCGTTATCCCTTGGACAGGGCTTGGATCCATTGTTAGCATCAGTGTCGTATACAGTGCCTTTGTGAGTTTAAAGTCTTCCGCTGTGCATTTTATTGATATTATTGGGCCATTGGGCCGGTTGAGTATTTGTTGTTGTTTTTACTTTGGGCTGTTGAGCCCGAGTTGCTACTGTATGCACTGTATGCTTGGGCTTATTTTGGTCGGGTTGTCACAGTTCCGGCACGTGTTTACTGTGTACGGTAAATACGGGTCGGGGCGTTTCATTGAATTTACAAATCTATTATTGTTAACAATATTTATTATTTCTTTGATATCCTAAATTATATAAGTTTAATTTTCAAATTATATTATTAATTTTTTTAGTCATTGTTCATGTTGGTAAATTTTTGTTTTTTATATAGTTTTTTATTGTATATAAGGGTAATTATACTAATTTATTGGTTTTTCTAGCTTCTACCTGAAAAAATATAAACCGTGAGTTCTTATAATTATTCTTCTCTATGATTATTCTTTTTCGCTGATGTTATCGTTGTTCGTAGTTTTCCCTGACTCTTAGGCGGTTCTTCATTCTATAAATATAGAGAAACTACTTGAAAAAATATAAACCGTGAGTTCTTATAATTATTCTTCTGTATGATTATTCTTTTTCACTGATGTCAGGGACGGATCTAGAAATAATATTTAGTGTAGGCAAAAATATATTTCATAGTAAAAATATATTTTTCTTAACATGTGTAATTAAATAATAATCTAATAAACCAAATTTAAAATTATTTACTTTGGCAACCAATAGCATGGTCTTTCTTTCCTTAAAAAAAACAAAAGCATAGTTCATCTAATGTAAGTTATTTGTAATTTGAGTGCTAAAATCAAATGTTACGATTAATATTTTATAATTGGAGTAATATGTAAATCTCGTGATTGACTCCACGTTTTTTAAAATGCAAAATCACTTGCATCACCAAAAAACACAATGATTCTGGGTGATATAAATTGCCCTCTAAGAAATCCACAAGATGTAAAAAGAAGATTTGGAGACACTGAAAAGTTAATTTCCTCACTATACTGCTAACTCTAACTTTTTGTATACACAAATACAAAATTAATTAAATTATTTTTTTGAACAATGTCCATTAAATCCAACAGTCTTTTTATTACATCTTTAAAAGTTTTTATTTTTGTTATTTGCGCTTTGTTATGTATTTTGTCTATGTGACTTCCACTGTCAAAAATATTCTTTTTAACAAATGAAATCCAAAAATTAATAGATCACTGAACTTATTATATAAAACATTTTTTGCCAAAAAATTTATTTGGTTGGTAGATTTAGACTACAATTTTTAAAAGTTACTGTTTGACTTAACCTACAGGAAACTATTTACTTGTATCTAGCCGAGCTTTAATTAGAAAAATAAAAATCAAGCTAAATCTCTCTAAGGTAGTGAGGAAATTTAAATATACCTTGTAAAGAAAAAATAAAATCAAACAGAATAAGAAAGAAAATATAATTATAAATGCAATTCCAAAATATAATTGACAACATGCTGGATCCGTCACCTGCCTACGGTGACTACATGCTGGATCCGTCATTGACTGATGTTATCCTTGTTCGTAGTTTTCGTTGACTCTTCGCAGTTCTTCGTTATGCCATCCTTGTTCTTCATTCATGTTTTGTTTAGAATTAGGTTTAGTATTAGATAAGAATTTATAAATCTATTATTGTTTGAAACGCCCCGACCCGTATTTACCGTACACAGTAAACACGTGCCGGAACTGTGACGACCCAACCAAAATCAAGCCTAGAATACAGTGTATACAACAGAAACACGGGCTCAACAGCCCAAAATAGGAAACATCATAAATAACAAAACCGGCCCAATGGCCCAACAATAACAAAATAGTGCACAACGGAAGACTTAACAACTCACAAAACACTGTATGCGACACTGATGCAAACTATGGATCCGAGCCGGGTCCAAGGGATAACGCCGCAGCCTGTCTGGTATGCATCTAACCTGTACCACAAATAACTCATCCTACAGGATGAAAGTCCACAGGTAAGGGGTGAGTCCGAAGTGCTCAAAACCATGGATAGACAATCAATAAGCAAACTATAATTACTCAAGTCAAACACAGGCTAAACAGCCAAACACACAAAAATCAAGACGCGACCCAAAACAGGTCCAAGACCAGAAAGACTCGAATAAAAATCCAATTTTCCAATTTTATCTTTCCGGGCCCCGTCACTGGACAAGCTAGGGGTCAGACCTGGTTATCAACATATTTCGAAGTGCCAGACCAAATCAAGAGAACCCAGGGATCGACATCCCAAAAATACGAACCCAGGGATAGACATCCCAAAAATACTCACGGGATAGACATCCCAAACATAGGCATGCTTATCACAAGTAACCCAGGTCAAGGCCACCACGAAACAGTCTTAAACCATCGAGTCGTACCACTACTTACCACGTGACAATTATATTATCATCATCCAAAATCAAATCTCAGGGATCAACATCCCTAACCAAAACACCGGGATAGACATCCCAATCCAAAACCAATGATCGACATCCTTATCACAATTTATTATTAATCCATTTTATACTTTGAACCAAAAGACACAGAAAATCAACACGGGGATAAACATCCCAAAAATACCAACTCAAAATACTGGGATAAACATCCCGACAACAATCACACAAATGTAGCAACCAACAGTGCAACAATCAACAAACACGATAACCGAGTAATACAGGCACATATTGAAGGAAATCCATCCTCACCTTGGCCGATTACTCAACTCCGGAAACAATGACCGGTCCGATGCCGGCTCCTCGGGAAACTGCCCGATATCCGAACCTATACAACAAAACAATATATACACATAAATACACATAATCGGTATGCTATGATGCCAATACTGCGAAATAAACCCAACCCGGTTCATATCTTTTATTATCATCTTTTATCGAAAATATTATACCGTACGTATACCCGAATATAATTTCGGTACCATACTTTAAGTAAAATTCTTTTCAAAATATTTTTCATAAATTAGTTATACTTTTCCAAAATAATAAACATCATAATTTTCCTAGGAATTATAACTTGTATATATTTATCTCAAAGTTATTTCCTTAAAATGTTACGCTTGCCAAAATATAATTACTAAATATTATTATTTTAGGAAAATCATTTTCCAGAGAATATAACTATATAATTTATTTTCTGAAAATAAATACGAATTTATAAATATACATATATATATTTCCCAAGTTATTCCTGTATGCATAAATATTAATTATTTTCCATATCTTATACTTTCCCAAAATTCCATAATAATCATATATTTATTTCCCAAAATACTTCCATGATTTAATTTTCAAAGTATTAATCATAAAAATATTTATATCAGATTTTTATTTATTATTATTATTATTATTTTATTTTATTTTATTGAATTTTCGGACTGGGCCAAATAGTGCAAGCCCAGGTCCAAGGCTATAAATCCATTAGGTTCAGCCCAAGCCCAGGTGTCCAGATCCAAGACACCCAAGCCAGGCCCGTATATAAAACCCAGCTAACCCAAAAGAAAACCCAGGCCCAAGTGAACAGTCCGGTTTGAGCCCAGGCTAGGGACCCGTCGGATCAACCCAGCCCGGGCACGACCCGGCTGCTGAATGGGACAGGGGGTTGTCTTCAACCTCTAGGCAGCTCACCTCGACTGCTCGAAGGCATGGCGGACGGCGGTGCACACGTCGAGGAAGGCGGCACGGAACGGAGGAGGTAGCGGCACGACGAGACTCTGGCGAGGGAGGAACGCGGGCGACGGCAGGCGGTGGAGGAGAGCCTGAGCGGGGAGGAAGCAAGTCGCACCGGTCGTCTCGTTGGCTTGTCACGTCAGCGATGGCGCTCTGCTGTGGCGGCGCGGAATGACGAGGTGAGAGGAGGCGGCAGGTGATGGTGGCCGTGGATTCGTCCGGTGGCGGCGGTGGCTACAATTCTTCTTCTTCCCCCCTCTTTTTTTTTCTTTTTTTTCCCGATTAACCTTCCATCCCGATTAATTTTTTTTTCTCCTTCTCTTTTTCTCTCCCTCTCTCTTTTTTTCTTCCTCCTTCTTTCTTTTCTCTCTTATTTTTTTCCTCTCTTTTTCTTTTTTTCTTCCCCTCTCCATTCCGCTTCACCGGTTTTTCTACTTTTAAACTGTTTTTTTTACTGTTGACATGTGAGCTTCAAATAATGCAGCTTGTCTGCATTATGAAGCGAGTCCAGTCCGGACCAGAAAATAACTGATACCCCCTTAGTTATTTTCCGGTGTGATTTTTCTGAGAATTCCGAAACCCGAAAAATACCGACTTAGGTCCGAAAAATCCAAAGAAAAATCTCGAGCGCGGGAAAATTCTCGGTTACGAAAAACGACGCCCGATTTACCTTGAATTAATTACCCAAGATTAATTCAACAGTAAATCGCGGTAAAAAGACTTTTACAGTCCCGGTAAAAATCCAAAATTTTATCCTGGCTGTTACAGTCTACCCACCTTAAAAAGAATTTCGTCCCCGAAATTCCGTCTTATCCGTGGGTCCTACCACGATAAGCTTCTGGCACACTCTGCCAGGTGTCCAAACTCAACCCGAGATACCGCTTATACCCTTAATCGACATCTCATCCGCTTATAAATACCAAACCTCATAACTGAGACACTCACTCTCAGCCATGGACTCTCCACTCCGATCTCAGACTACCTCAGACTCCGAGAACAACAGCTACATCGGCGGCACTGCTTTCCCGACAAGCTCCGATGAAGAACCTCCCAAGAAGCGGTTCAAGACAAACATCATCGGCTTGAAAGAGCACATGGTCGTCTCCAGCAGACGACGAAAGAAACGTGCTCCCAAGAAAGCTGGGGATAAGAAGGGCAAGGCGATAGTTGAGAGCAGCACTCCGCAGCAGACACTGACGCAGCTGAACGTCTCACTGAAGAAGATCAGCTCGGCGGTGATGCAGATAGAACTGGCGTGTGCGGAACTCTTCCCTCACATGAAAAACGTTCAAAAGCTTGTAAAAGATCTTGAGAAGCAAGTAACTCCTTAGAGTACTTCTTCTCCGTTGTAAACCGTTATAAATTAAATAAAATAAGTTTCTTTTTAAATCAAAATCCTTATATTACGAAATATTATGTTAAGATATGAAAAATCATGTTTAGCAGAAAAACAAAATATTTAAAGCAAAACAAAACCATCAAAAAAGGAAAAAAAATCAAACATAAAGATGTTAAAAACAGAACCAACAAAAAGAAATAAAACCATCATGAAGAAATTAAAAACAAAACAAAACTCATTTTATAAATTCAAAACATAAAGAAATTAAAACAAAAACATGTTTTCTTGATCGGTGCTCGTATCGGTCGTAAACACCCTCGAACCCAAGAAACGTAACACGTGCAACTAACGGTGACGTCGATTCCCTCGTGAAAAAGACATCCATTATCTTGTAAGGCGATGATCACGGGAACATCCTGTGTCCCTCGAAAGAAACGTACCCACTTGTTCACAAATTCCGCATGGGCCAAAAACGTATGTCAAGCCTCGTATCTCTCCACGATGTCCGAACAGCTGTAAACTTGTCGCACATGCGCTCTACTCGAGGTGTGGTCCCATCCATCTAGCCACAACAGTCACGAATGCATGTAATAAAAGATGCAAGAAAATATGGTAAAACCATGAAAAGAAAGGACAAAGTAGTCAGGGCGAAAGAAAATCGTAAGGTGGAGAAGGGCTGAAAAACTCTAGCATTGTAGCCCGAAAACGTATAAAGTAACAAAGCATTAAATGAAGCAACGGTAAAATTTTCAAAAAGCAAAATCTTAAAAATCGAAAACAATAATCACGCTCCCCATAAGAGTATAAAAGAAACGGAGCGGTGAGGTGTAAATCATCAAAAGCATTTTAAAGCATCAAAACGCTAAGGCAAAAGAAACTACCATACTCAGAAAATCAAAACACCAATGCGTCCGAAACAACATGCCTGCTCCCCCATCCGTCTTCTTCGTCGAAGGTGCCAACCTAGGTAGAAGAAACCGGCTGGCCTACAGCATGGTCAACGAGCGTCCAGAAGAATTACCGAACGAGCTCGGCAGAATGCCTCGTCTGGTCTTCGTCGACGAACTCTACTCGTCGAGATTCTTTGTCACTTCCATGGAAGAGACGTTCTTCCTAGAGGACCATGAAACCCTGAGGACCTCCTTATATGGATCGGCCAACACCGTCATGTTCTTCATCTCCGAAAGACTTCAGGAGTTCACCCTAGAGTCCACTTGCCAAACTCTGGAGCAAGGCGCCTACTACCAACTCTCGATGACTGCCCAAAGCATGCCCAGAATGACTCGGTTACCTCCAACTTGGCCAAAGGCCCGACTACTGGTGTGGAACTGCAGAGGAGTTGCAACGTGTTCCCAGGAGTTCTCGCGTACCCTAAGGGACCTGAAGGACCAATACAAGCCAAACATGGTTCTTCTCACAGAGACCCAATGGCAACCTGAAGACGATCACGGTCTCATCCCACTCCGGTTTCCTGCAGCAAACCGGTTCGAGCTTCCTGGCCAGAACAACGCAGGCGGCATGTGGTTCTCGTGGAGCGACAGAATCACGGTCAACATCAACAATGACCCCAACAGCTTCAGGGTCAACGTCGTTCCGAGAAGATGAATGTATTTTTATTATTTTCTATAAAATATCAATGTAATATTTCTGTTTGTAATGAAATTATTAGTATTATTAATAGTATTTATATTTCCGCTTGTTTATGGCATCATTTACCTCATATGTGATTGTTCTGCGACAGCTGGCGTCCCTTGACTGGATCCATAATGCACTAACTAAAATGATATAAAATAATAAATAAATGGAGCGAACTATGCAAACAAGGACAACAAACACACAAAGACTTCCCAACAAGACCTAACGCCCACTCCGCTACCAAAATGAAACGCCCCGACTCGTATTTACCGTACACAGTAAACACGTGCCGGAACTGTGACGACCCAACCAAAATCAAGCCTAGCATACAGTGTATATAACAGAAACACGGGCTCAGCAACCCAAAATAGGAAACATCATAAATAACAAAACCGGCCCAATGGCCCAACAATAACAAAATAGTGCACAACGGAAGACTTAACAACTCACAAAACACTGTATGCGACACTGATGCAAACTATGGATCCGAGCCCGGTCCAAGGATTAACGTCGCAGCCTGTCTGTTATGCATCTAACCTGTACCACAAATAACTCATCCTACGGGATGAAAGCCCGCAGGTGAGGGGTGACTCCGAAGTGCTCACAACCATGGATAGACGATCAATAAGCACACTATAATTACTCAAGTCAAACACAGGCTAAACAGCCAAACACAGGCTAAACAGCCAAACACACCAAAACCAAGACACGACCCAAAACAGGTCCAAGACAAAAAAAGACTCAAATAAAAATCCAATTTTCCAATTTATCTTTCCGGGCCCCGTCACTGGACAAGCTGGGGGTCAGACCTGGTTATCAACATATTCCGGGTGCCAAACCAAATCAAGAGAACCCAGGGATTGACATCCCAAAAATACGACCCAGGGATAGACATCCCAAAAATAATCATGGGATAGACATCCCAAGCATAGACATGCTTATCACAAGTAACCCAGGTCAAGGCCACCACGAAACAGTCTTAAACCATCGAGTCGTACCACGACTTACCACGTGACAATTATATTATCATCATCCAAAAACAAATCTCAGGGATCAACATCCCTAACCAAAACACCGGGAAAGATATCCCAATCCAAAACCAAGGATCGACATCCTTATCACAATTTATTATTAATCCATTTTATACTTTGAACCAAAAGACACAGAAAATCAACACGGGGATAAACATCCCAAAAATACCAACTCAAAATACTGGGATAAACATCCCGACAACAATCACACAAATGTAGCAACCAACAGTGCAACAATCAATAAACACGATAACCGAGTAATACAGGCACATATTGAAGGAAATCCATCCTCACCTTGGCCGATTACTCAACTCCGCAAACAATGGCCAGTCCGACGCCGGCTCCTCGGGAAGCTGCCCGATATCCGAACCTATACAACAAAACAATATATACACATAAATGCACATAATCGGTATGCTATGATGCCAATACTGCGAAATAAACCCAACCCGGTTCATATCTTTTATTATCATCTTTTATCGAAAATATTATACCGTACGTATACCCGAATATAATTTCGGTACCATACTTTAAGTAAAATTCTTTTCAAAATATTTTTCATAAATTAATTATACTTTTCCAAAATAATAAACATCATAATTTTCCTAGGAATTATAACTTGTATATATTTATCCCAAAGTTATTTCCTTAAAATGTTATGCTTGCCAAAATATAATTACTAAATATTATTATTTTAGGAAAATTATTTTCCAGAGAATATAACTATATAATTTATTTTCTGAAAATAAATATGAATTTATAAATATACATATATATATTTCCCAAGTTATTCCCGTATGCATAAATATTAATTATTTTCCATATCTTATACTTTCCCAAAGTTCCATAATAATCATATATTTATTTCCCAAAATATTTTGATGATTTAATTTTCAAAGTATTAATCATAAAAATATTTATATCAGATTTTATTTTTATTATTATTTTATTATTTTATTTAAAATTTTCGGACTGGGCCAAATAGTGCAAGCCCAGGTCCAAGGCTATAAATCCATCAGGTTCAGCCCAAGCCCAGGTGTCCAGATCCAAGACACCCAAGCCAAGCCCGTATATAAAACCCAGCTAACCCAAAAGAAAACCCAGGCCCAAGTGAACAGTCCTGTTTGAGCCCAGGCTAGGGACCAGTCGAGTCAACCCGGCCCGGCCACGACCCGGCTGCTGAATGGGGCAGGGGGTAGTCTTCAACCTCTAGGCAGCTCACCTCGGTTGCTCGAGGGCATGGCGGATGGCGGTGCACACGTCGGGGAAGGCGGCACGGAACGGAGGAGGTAGCGGCACGACGAGACTCTGGCGAGGGAGGAACGCGGGCGACGGCAGGCGGTGGAGGAGAGCCTGAGCGGGGAGGAAGCAAGTCGCACCGGTCGTCTCGTTGGCTCGTCACGTCAGCGATGGCGCTCTGCTGTGGCGGCGCGGAACGACGAGGCGAGAGGAGGCGGCAGGTGATGGTGGCCATCGATTCGTCTGGTGGCGGCGGTGGCTACAGTTCTTCTTCTTCCCCCCTCTTTTTTTTTCTTTCTTTTTCCCGATTAACCTTCCATCCCAATTTCATTTTTTTTTTCTCCTTCTCTTTTTCTCTCCCTCTCTCTTTTTTCTTCCTCCTTTCTTTTCTCTCTTATTTTTTTTTCCTCTCTTTTTCTTTTTTTCTTCCCCTCTCCCTTCCTCTTCATCAGTTTTCCTACTTTTAAACTGTTTTTTTTTACTGTTGACATGTGAGCTTCAAATAATGCAGCATGTCTGCATTATGAAGCGAGTCCGGTCAAGACCAGAAAATAACTGATACCCCCTTAGTTATTTTCCGGTGTGATTTTTCTGAGAATTCCGAAACCCGAAAAATACCGACTTAGGTCCAAAAAATCCACGAAAAAATCTCGAGCGCGGGAAAACTCCCGGTTACGAAAAAGGACGCCGATTTACCTTGAATTAATTACCCAAGATTAATTCAACAGTAAATCACGGTAAAAAGACTTTTGCAGTCCCGGTAAAAATCCAAAATTTTACCCGGGCTATTACATTGTTAATAATATTTATTATTTCGTTGATATTCTAAATTATATAAGTTTAATTTTTAAATTATACTATTATTTTTCAGTATTATTATTTTTAGTCATTGTTCATGTGGTAATTTTTTTTATATATAATTTTTGTATTGTATATAAGGATAATTATACTAATTTGTTGGTTTTTCTAGCTCCTACTATATAGTTATAAATATAGAGAAACTACTTGAAAAAATATAAACCGTGAGGTCTTATAATTATTCTTCTCTATGATTATTCTTTTTATCTAATGTTATCCTTGTTCATAGTTTTCTGTAACAGCCCAGGTAAAAATTTCATTTTTACCGGGACTGTTTAAGTTAATGTATAGTAATTTACCAATAATTTTTAATCTTGGGTAATTAAGTTATGGTAAATTGAGCTTTGGGATTCTGAAACCGAGCATAGTCCCACGTTCGGGAATTTTCTGCGGATTTTACGGACCGAAGTTGGGATTTTTTCCGGGTCCGGGAATCTTCGGAAAAGTCGGGTTTATTCTCGAATTAACGGACCAGAAATAAGATAAGTGGGTATACCGGATATTTTCTGGTCCAGGTGGGCCACACTTCACATGCAGCATAGTAACTGCATAATTGAAGTTCAATTATTCAGCCGCCAATTCCTATTCAGCCTGTGATTCATCAATAATTTTACTGCCTACATAACTACTTTCCTTCTGCCATCAACGCCATCATCACCCTTTCATCTTCAACACACTTTCCATACCTGCAAACACCATCCCTGCAATTCACTTGGAATTAGAAAAAAAAAGAAAACTAAACACAAACACAACCCAGTAGTAAACTAGAGCCAGAAAAAGGAAAAAAAAAAACAAAACAACAACAACCAGGCACGTCACCGTTTTGAGCAACCCATCACCCATCTCTTTTCTCCTTCATTTTCTTCTTCTCGTCCTTGCCGTGAACCACCGGCCACCACCTCACACCACCGCGACCCCCGCCCCTTCCTTCCTCTTCCTTTCCTCGCGCGCCGCGCGCCGCACCCCACCTTGACACCGTCAGCCGCCCTTCCTCCTGCTCGTCGACGCCGTCCAAGACGAGGCAACCCGACAAGACCGAGCTCGTCCCGCTGCCGGACACCTTCGCCCGACCTCCCGGCTCGCACCGCGCCACCTTTCTCGCGGCTGCCGTCGTCGTCGCCTTCCTGCGACGCTGCTGTCTCGCCTCGCCACGCACCACCGTCGCGCCGCCGCCGCTGCAGGTAAGACGCAGACCCGTGGTTGGTGTCGACCCGGGTGTGTTGTGACGGGTCTGACCCGAGTGATCTGGGTCGCGGGTCAAACATGTGGGCTGGAAGGTTTGGGCTTGGATTAGGATTGTGGGTTGTGACCTTGGGTTGGTTAGTTGGGCTGTTGGGTTTTGGATGTGGGCTAACACCATTGGCCCAGTCCGAAAATTAAAAAAAGAAGAAGAGAGAAAAGAAAATCTGAAAAAAGAAAATAAAATAAAACTTAGGAAAAGAATATAATTCTGGAAATTAATTTTGGAAAAAGATAAATGGTATATAACATATGGAAATAAAATAATAATTTGTAGAAATAATATTTTGGAAAGTACATACCTAAGGAATAATTAAGGAAAGGGTATTATCAAGGTGGTAAAATACCGGTATAGTACCCGGGTATAGGAATAAGTATAGAAGGGTATTTTGGGCACTTGAGGATAAATGGTGAATGATGATAATAATGGAGAAATAATCCGGAGGAGTAACCGAGCCGGGTTAATATTTAATTTACGGTATACAGTATTAGTATAACATTTGCATACCATCTTATATGTGCATATTATTGATTGATATAGGAGTTGATAACGAGCAGTTTGCTGAGGAACCGGACTTGGAACTTGCTGAACAGTTTCATAGTTGATATCGGCTAAGGTGAGGATGGATAACCCTTGTTATGTTGCCTGTAATACTTTGTGTGTTTTGTTGTTCGATTGAACTGCTGAATTGTTGAATGTTTGCTGGTTGACTGTTGTGGATATTATTGTTGCTTTGAACTGTGATATTGACTATGTGGATATATGCTGAGATTGATGTTGAACTATTGACTGGGAAATTGAGATAAAGAATTTGGAATATGGAATTGGAATTGGAATTGATTTGAGATGTTGATATAATTGTCATGTGGAGAGTAGTGGTACGACCCGATGGTATGAAAATTAATTTTGGGATGCTATGGTCGGGTTTTGGTTGGTTGGCCCGTCATGCCTGTGGTTAGGGTATACCAAATACCCAGTGGCTCGGATATGCCGAATATCCGCGGTGGCTCGGATATGCCGAATATCCGCAGAGGCTCAGATATGCCGAATATCTGGTTGGCATGACGTCGCCTGAGGTTGGGGTATACCGAATACCCAGTGGCTCGGATATGCCGAATATCCGCGGTGGCTATATGTATATTACTGATACTATCTGCTGCTGCTGAGAGCACTGTGTTGGGTTTGAATAATGGTCCCCGAGTGTGGGTGACAGTTGTATTGATAGTTGATATTGTATGATATTTGCACGTTGTACTGTCTGTTCTATCATTATGAATAGTTTCGGCACGTGTTTACTGTGTTACGGTAAATACGGGTCGGGGCGCTTCATTTTCGCTGACTCTTCGACAGTTCTTCGTTTTCTAAATATAGAGAAACTACTTGAAAAAAATAAATCGTGAGTTTTTACAATTATTCTTCTCTATAATTATTCTTTTCATTTGATATTATCCTTGTTCGTAGTTTTCGCTAATTCTTCGGCAGTTCTTCATTTTTTAAATATAGAGAAACTACTTGAACAAATATAAACCGTAAGTTCTTATAATTATTCTTCTCTATGATTATTCTTTTTCGCTGATGTTATCCTTCTTAGTAGTTTTCGCTGACTCTTCGGCAGTTCTTCGTTTTATAAATATAGAGAAACTACTTGAAAAAGAATAAATCGTGAGTTCTTATAATTATTCTTCTCTATAATTATTCTTTTCATCTGATATTATCCTTGTTCGTAGTTTTCGCTAACTCTTCGGCAGTTCTTCATTTTTTAAATATAGAGAAACTACTTGAACAAATATAAACCGTAAGGTCTTATAATTATTCTTCTCTATGATTATTCTTTTTATCTAATGTTATCCTTGTTCATAGTTTTCGCTGACTCTTCGGCAGTTCTTCGTTTTACAAATATAGAGAAACTACTTGAAAAAGAATAAATCGTGAGTCCTTATAATTATTCTTCTCTATAATTATTCTTTTCATCTGATATTATCCTTGTTCGTAGTTTTCGCTAACTCTTCGGCAGTTCTTCATTTTTTAAATATAGAGAAACTACTTGAACAAATATAAACCGTAAGTTCTTACAATTATTCTTCTCTATGATTATTCTTTTTCGCTGATGTTATCCTTCTTAGTAGTTTTCGCTGACTCTTCGGCAGTTCTTCGTTTTACAAATATAGAGAAACTACTTGAAAAAATATAAACCGTGCGTTCTTATAATTATTATTATTATAAACCGTGAGTTCTCTGGCAGTTCTTCGTTTTATAATTATTATTTTTCAGCATTATTTTTTTTAGATGGTAAATTTTGTTTTTTTATAATTTTTGTATTGAATATAAGGGTAATTATACTAATTTGTTGATTTTTCTAGCTTCTGCTATATAATTATAAATATAGAAAGATTACTTGTTAGTCATTATTATATGACATGTCGTTTTTTTTTTATAATAATACTAAGTAAGGTTATTTTCGTGCTTTCGGCTGTTTCGCTGTCTTCGTGCTTTTATATATAGCATAGATATAGATTTGGAACCCTAACACAATTGACTAGGCAACACTTTAGTGTCCCTCACTGTAGCCAGACCCTTGGTGTTTTTCTCACAACTTTGTTTTGCTCGACATAATAATAAAACCTTAACATACTTATTTATAGAGACTCGGACTTAACGGACACGACATGACTCCTAAACCGAATCGGACTTGGACTTCTTAAACCCAATAAAAAGACTCTTAAACCTAATCAAACTAAGCTTAATTTAATACCCAACAAGTCTTGACATTAAAATAAGTATTATGTTGGCATTAAAATAAATATGACAAATTTACGAAGTACTATATTGATTGTCTGTTAAAAGTCCTATTTCAAACCACAAGAAAATTTCCACACATTTTTCTTGACCACAATATTTGAGTACTGTCATTCTCTATTTTCTTTGAAAACCCAGCCACCAACAAGGCGTTGGACACGCCATGATTAAATATTGTACTCTACACTTTTTTTTGGATTTTCCATACAGTATTCTATGTAATCATACCAAATTTTAGAAACTTTCCTCAATTCTATCATTAAGATCACAATTATTACCTCTTGGATGAAACCCAAACCAAGAGAGATATCACTAGTTCTAAGTGGGCAACTTTTAGGAATATTAATTTGTTTCGAATAAGTAATTCCTTTGCTTGCAAGAAAATTCAAATTAGGCTTCCCTCTCCATTGGATTTACTTTCTTACTTTGGCTAAGTTTGTAAATCTGCTTTAGTTAAGAATTTCTATAAACATTCAAATTTGAACAATTAGTTAAATAATTTAATGAACTTTTTAGATATTTTGGAGCCGAAGGTAAATTTAATTCAATTTCGGACCTCAAATTAGTTTGTAAATTCACATAATTAATTAATGAATTACCCACACACCTGAATAGAATTTTTCAGGAAGCCTTCATTTGAGTTGTCTTTGAGTAGTATGAGTATATAATTGACCAAAAAAATTAGAGTATATAATTGACACACAACGTGAAAAGTTGGGATACCTAATCTATATCTATACTATATATAAAAGCACGAAGACAGCGAAACAGCCGAAAGTACAAAAATAGCCTTACTTAGTATTAATATAAAGAACATGTCATACAATAATGAATGGCAAGTAGTTTCTCTATAAAATCTATTATTGTTAATAATATTTATTATTTCGTTACAAAAATAACCTTACTTAGTGTTAATATAAAAAACAAAAACGACGTGTCATATAATAAGAATGACAAGTAGTTTCTGTAACAGCCCGGGTAAAAATTTAGATTTGTACCTGGACTGTAAAAGTCTTTTTACAGTGATTTACCGAATGAATTAACCTTGGGCAATTAATTCAAGGTAAATCGAGCGTCGTTTTTCATAAACGAGGGTTTTCCCGCGCTCGAGATTTTTCCGTGGATTTTACGGACCAAAGTTGGTATTTTTCGGGTTCCAGAATCCTCAGAAAAGTCACACCGGAAAATAATTAAGTGGGTACATCAGTTATTTTCTGGTCCGGACGGTACTCGACTTACCTGCATGATTGAGTTTTTGCGCCGCCTTGTTCCTTTGTGCCCGTGAGCTGCTTCCTGTGTAATATGTGATTCTGCCTTTTCTTCTTCCCTGCATTTTTTTTTCTCTGCCAACCTCATCTTCATCTGCAAACAGCCAGTACCGTTTCTTTTTCCTCTGCCAATTTCTTTCCTGCCATTCCTTGCCCAGCTTTTTCAAAAAAACAAAAACACACATATACACCACACAACCCGAGACCCCCTAAGACACCGCCGGCAGCCACCACCTCACCTTCACTTCTTCTTCCTCCTGCAGCCGCCGAGACCACCATGCCTCGCCTTTCCACCGCCTCGTCGCGTCACCTCTCCTGCGCTGCGTGTCTCGGCCGTTCTCACTCGTCCCTGCCGCCGTCGCCTCGCTGCAGATGTCGAGGGGTCGGGTCTTACTCCTCTCAAGCCGCGTTCCCATTTCCTCGCGACGGTCGACCGGAGCGACGAAGTCGCCACCTCGAGCCGCTGCAGCTACCGCCTCATCGCCATCTCCACGCACCTGTGTTGCCGCCCTCGTCGTTCGCCTCCTCGTCGCCGACCAGCAGAGCCGCCTTCGTTCGATTCCACTGCAGATCGACGTTGTCGACGCCACTCCACCTCGCAGCAGCGTCGCTGGACGACGCGCGACCCGAGCCCGTTGCCTCACCTTGTCAGCCACCTCCTTGACGTGTCGCCGCCTTGCCCTTTCTCCGTCCTCGCGACCGGTGAGTAACCGGGTACCGTTTTTGCAGATGGGTCGAGGCAGACCCGTTGGTGCAGGCGCTGACCCGCCCGTGTCCGGGTCATGGATCCGGGTCGCGTCTGGTTGGGTTGGCCTGTTGTCACGCCCCGTCCATACATGACCGGCCAGGTGCCTTACGCATCACTTAGCATGACACAGGGCACCCAAAGGCCTACATCAACGATGGGTAGAAGCTAGCCCGACGGGCAAAACAATTATTGCGCAGCTAAGATCAACAGAAACATCATGGGTCGGATTATAAAATCGTACCAAAGCATCCAGCTTACATTACACAGATTACATACAACATAGTTGGGGCACTACAAGTTTTCTTGCGCTAGTTATTCTTATAACACAAAGTCTAGCTAGAATCAGGTTTGGCTAAGTACCCATCATCTAACCAACGCGTCTCTAGAGCCTTCCCTCACCAAGCTGATCAACTCCTTGTCCTGAAAGGGGAATGCAAAGAGAGGGGGTGAGTCCACAGACTCAATAAGAAGGTGATCAAACTAGCAACAACAATAACACATACAAGTAGTAACAACAACCAGCAGCTTCTCATCAATCCACCGTGAACAGCCCACGGGTAGGCTATCGTGGGGTTGTACTAGGCCTACCTGCGTGGTCTGGTAACCTTGCCAATGATGTTACTTCTTAGCCAACAGCCCCACGTACGAGGCACAACAGAATGGCTACCAAAACCACACACGGCGCCAAGCACAACACCACCATCATTTCAAACACCAAGCAGCCTAGGAGCACTGCAAGGTTCATCATCAATATCATCTTATGCAGGTGTTATGATGCAAATGTAATGCATGAAATACAA
The DNA here is from genome assembly GCA_028386065.3 of Turnera subulata. Classification (NCBI taxonomy): domain Eukaryota; kingdom Viridiplantae; phylum Streptophyta; class Magnoliopsida; order Malpighiales; family Passifloraceae; genus Turnera; species Turnera subulata. Next base: position 58,620 of record JAKUCV010004798.1, on the reverse strand, counting down.
AGCTCGAATATCGGACTCGTCAACAAGCCAAGGCATCATCATCTTATCATCAACATTGCACCATTGGTGCCATCAACAAGCAGATTGGGTCATTAACCAACAAGCAGCATCATCAACCATTACAAGCATGACAACCCAACTTACTCAGAATTAGGCCTCACTAGGCCCTTCACCTTCTCTTGGTGCTCCTTGGGTTTTAGCACCTTCCACACACAAGCATACATCAATATATAGCACATTAACACATACATGAAGTAGGAACTCGTACAAGTTAGCCTACACACTCATTAGCCTAGTTAAACTAATCGATTGGCACCAATGCATATATTGGCACGCCAACACCGACCATCTGCCCTAACCAAGTGCAGTAGCATAATTACTCAAGCACTTGTTAGACCTACAAGCCATCAGGTTCTCCTGTCCAGGCCAATCAAGCTCTGGAAGGTCCATTTGACCATCAGCAGGAGCAATTTTGTGCACCAGGTGCACCAATTGGCCTCTTGCGGGTCAATTGTGCTTCAATTCCACCAGCCAACGCCTCTAACCTTCATACTGTCCATCCTCAAGCCAACATCCAACAATAAAACCAAATGCTCCTCATAAAATCGAATTGGTGTACTGTCTAAGCCAACAGCACACCAAGCAAGCCAAACAAATGCAAAGACCCTTTAGAATTCCAACCCAAATCACTTACCTCCTTCCTTTGTGTGCTAGTTGCTTGAGAAAGCTTGGAGGGTGGCTGAGTCTTTCCTCTCCTGTGTCTCTCACATTTTTGGCAGAAAATGGGTAATAGATGGCTATCAAGAATCTGGGCAAAAAAGGGAAATAGGTGTCTGCTTGCCCCCTTTTAAAGCACATGCTAACAGCTGAGTCAGCAGCCACCTATCAGCCCTTTAGCTTGTAGCAGTTTAGTTAGCTGCCACCTACCAACCCTTTGCCTCAGAACCTGCCACCATGCCATATTCCTCTCCACTTCTTGCTTTGTATGCACCTGTGGTCCCAAGCACCCAAGCCAGCTCGCCCCAGCTTAACCCACACTTAGTACTAGTCTTAATTCCCCTGAATACTTAGCTCAACTTAATCGGGGATTAGGACTAATTAATCCATTCACCCAATTGCTGGCCAATTCAAACCAATTGGGATCAGCTCTCATTCCAGCGCCCTACTTCATCAAGTAAATACATTGTTCCTCAACTTTGAGTTGTTTCACATCATCTTCCCCTTATTGAAATTCGTCCTCGAATTTACCAGAGAATAGGTGCGGGTACTTGTCCAGCATCTCTTTTTTAGACTCCCAGGTATCCTCCTAACCTAAGGGATCTTCCCATACTACTTTCACAGAAGCTACCTCCTTATTACGGAGTCTGCGCACTTGTCTATCCACTATCTCAATTGGTTGTGCTTTATAAGTCAATTCTTCCCCCAACTAAATCTCTTGTGGTGCTAAAACATGTGAGGGATCTGGCAAGTATTTCCTTCGCATTGACACATGAAACACCGGGTGTATCTATGACAGATTTGGTGGCAATGCAAGACGATATGCCACTGGTCCAATCTTCTCAAGTACCTCAAACGGACCTAGGTAACGGGGACTTAGCTTCCCCTTCCTTCCGAATCGTAGTACTCCTTTTATGGGCGATACTTTAAGAAAAACCATGTCCCCAACTGAAAATTCCAATTCCCGTCTTCTATTGTCTACATAAGACTTTTGCCTACTCTGAGCAGCAGCCAAATTTTCACGGGCTACTTTCACCTTTTCAGCTGTTAGTTCCACAACCTCAGGACCTAACAGTTTTCCGACCCCATCTTCATCCCAACAGATCGGTCTTCAACACCTACGACCGTACAACACTTCATATGGAGCCATACCAATACTGGACTGGTAGTTATTGTCATAGGCAAATTCAACCAAAGACAAGTATTTATTCCAACTATCCCCATAACTTAGCACGCAAGCTCGCAACATGTCTTCCAGAATTTGGATCACCCGTTCACTTTGCCCATCAGTTTGCGGGTGAAATGCAGTACTTAAGTCAAGTTGTGTTCCCATAGCATCCTGGAAGCTTCGCCAAAATCTCGATGTGAACTGCGAACCTCGATCAGACACTATCGAAACAGGCACACTATGAAGCCTTACAATTCCATTAATGTAAACTTGTGCTAGCTTGGCAAAACTGTAAGTAGTCTTCACCGGAAGAAATTGAGCAGATTTTGTTAACCTGTCAACAATCACCCAATTGGAATCGTATCCATCTGTAATCTGTGGCAACCCGCTGACAAAATCCATGGTCACTCTTTCCTACTTCCATTCTGGAACGGATAGAGGTTGGAGTAACCCTGGTGGTTTTTGGTGTTCTCCCTTTACTTGTTGACATATCAAGCATTTGGAGACGTAATCAGCCACATCCCTCTTCATATTGTTCCACCAATAATGTGTTTTGAGATCACGGTACATCTTGGTGGAACCTGGATGTAATGTGTATCGGGTCTGATGTGCTTCATTTAGTAGTCTATTGCGGAGATTGCCAACATTAGGAACATACATTCTTGTGCCGTTCCTGAGAATTCCATCATCAGTAACTACAAATCCAGCTTGCTCTCCTCGGCTCACTTTTTCCTTCCACAGTTTAGTTTCAGCATCATCATTCTGCACCTTTGCAATATCATCATTTAGAACAGATCGTACTTGGAAATGTGCCAGCAATGCTCCTGATTCAGCTACCCCACATTGCAAACCTTGATCCATCAGCTCATGCCAAGCCCCAACTGCAGGCCTTCTAACCACACTCAAATGAGTCAAACTACCAACAGATTTCCGACTGAGTGCATCAGCTACGACATTAGCTTTACCATGATGATACTTGATGATACAGTCATAATCTTTCAACAACTCCACCCATCTTCGTTGTCTTAAATTCAAATCTCACTGCTCCATTATGTACTTCAAGCTCTTATGGTCTGTATAAATTTCACAAGGCCCTCCATACAAGTAATGCGTCCAAATTTTCAAAGCAAATACTATTGTTGCCATCTCAAGATCATGCACCGGGTAGTTCTCCTCATTCTTCTTTAGTTTCCGGGATGCATAAGCAATTACCTTGCCATCCTGCATCAAAACACAGCCCAATCCAACTCTTGAGGCATCATAGTACACAATGTACACCCCGCCTTCCTTAGGCAGCACAAGTATTAGTGTTGTTGTGAGCCTATGCTTTAACTCCTGGAAACTAGCCTCGCAAGCATCAGTCCATATAAATGGTTTCTTCTTTAGAGTCAATCCACTCAGTGGTGCAGCAATTGATGAAAAATCTTCAACAAACCGCCGATAGTATCCTGCCAGTCCAAGGAAACTCCATATTTCTGTCACATTGGTCGGCTTCGACCACTTCACAATTGCATCCACTTTCTGTGGGTCTACTTCAATGCCCTCAGCCGATACAACATGGCCTAGAAATGTCACCATCTCCAGCCCGAACTCACACTTAGAGAATTTTGCAAACAATTTCTCTTCTCGTAAAATCTGCAGCACAATCCTCAAATGTTCTTCATGTTCCTCCTTGGTCTTTGAATAGACAAGCACATCATCAATAAACATGATCACGAACTTATCAAGATACTGCTTGAACACTCGGTTCATCAAGTCCATGAATGCTGTTGGTGCATTGGTCAGACCAAACGGCATCACCAAGAATTCATAATGTCCATACCGTGTTTGGAAGGCTGTTATCCGCACATCCTCCTCCTTGATTCTTAACTGATGATACCCTGATCTCAAATCAATCTTTGAGAAGTACTTAGCCCCCTGCAACTGATCAAACAAATCATCGATGCGAGGCAATGGGTACTTGTTCCGGATTGTCAGTTTGTTCAATTGCCTGTAGTCAATACACATTCTCATTAAACCGTCCTTCTTCTTAACAAACAGAACTGGAGCTCCCCACGGAGACACACTGGGCCTGATGAATCCTTTACCCAACAAGTCCTGCAACTTGAGTCTTCAACTCCTTCAATTCAGTGGGCGCCATCCGATAGGGTGTGATTGACACAGGTTCTGCCCCAGGCACAAGCTCAATGCCAAACTCGATCTCACGTTCCGATGGTAATCCCGGCAAGTCATCAGGGAATTCATCAAGAAATTCATTGACGATTGGAACTTGATCAATTGAAATTTTCATCTCACCTTCACTTTGCACTGATGCCAAATATAAACAATATGTTTGTCGTGCCACCCGAGCAGCCTTCACTGCAGAGATGATCTGGGGTTGAGAAGAAATAAATTTTCCCTGGAAGATGAATTCCGCCTTCCCTATAGGCTGAAACTTCACTCTTTTATTTGCACAGTCCAACCGTGCACCATATTGAGATAACTAATCCATTCCCAAAATCACATCAAAGTCTGCCATCGGCAGCAACAACAATTCTGCCGGCAAATGGTGATTCATCACACAAACATCACACTCTCGATACACTTTTTCCACATAAGAACGCTCATCAAGAGGTGTATACACAGCCAATGGACTTCCCAAGTCACTAGGTGGTTCCCCAAAACACTTAGCAAAATGTGAATTAACAAAGGAGTGGGTGCACCCCGTATCAATTAAACACAAAGCAGGGCATGAGTTAACTTTCAATATACCTGTGACAACATTGTTGGAAACTTTCACGTCCTCCTGGGTCAAGCAAAACACTCGAGCTTGTCCCTGGCCTGATTGATAGCTATTGCCTCTACCAGCAATTTCTCGTCCTGCACCTCCCCTGCCTCGGTAAGAGGTCTGGCTAGCAGCCTGTTGAGGTCTAGGTGGTGGTGAGGCCACACTGGATGCCATGGATGGTTGCCCAACAGGGCACTCGCGAGCCCTATGCCCGGTTTGCCCACACGAGTAACATATGCTCTGCCCCACTGGACAATCTCGCGATATGTGACCAAACTGGCCACAAGTAAAGCATATTGGGTTGGGTCTTACCTGCACATTCTGTGCTCCCCTATTCTGACTGACTGCAGGTCTCATCGAGCTCCCACCAAAGCTTGGGACACTGTAGCTAGGACTGCCCCTGAATCGAGCTCTAGGTGAGTTAACCCACAATCCTGTCTTCCCACGCCCTTGGAATTGGCCAGAACCAGCAGAGAAGCTTTGTTGACTTTGAGTATTCTCTTGCCTTGTCCTTTTGGCACTTGCCTCAGCTCTTTCAGCTTGGGTTCTTACTTCAATTGCCCGAGTTTTGTCTACTGCTTCAGCATAGGAACTGAATGGAATAGCCACTAAAGAGTTATATGTGTAACCCTTCAGCCCACCTATGAACCTTTTGATCTTCCTCCGCTCATCAGGGATCATATGCAAGGCATACTTGGACAGATTTGTGAACTTGGATTCAAACTCTCCCACTGTCATGTCCCCTTGCTTTAAGAGTTTAAATTCTGCTGCCCTCTGATCCCTGACACTCTCAGGCAGGAATTGCTCAAGAAAAGCAGCACGGAACTCAGTCCAAGTCCACAGAGCAGCATCAAACATTCTCTCCCTCATTTTTGAATCATACCAATTGTTAGCTTCGTCCCCCTTCAACCGAAAGGCAGCAAGACCAACTGCTCGATGGTCGGTACATTCCATCACTTGGCAACATTTCCACACATCCTCAAGGAATCGTTGTGGATCTTCATTTTCAGCTCCAGAAAATGTTGGTGGGTCAAGTTTCACAAATTTCACCAGGGAAGATTCCCCACTGTGAACTTGGGGTGTCGGGTTCTCCCTTCTATTTCGGTCAGCAGCGATTGCCTCAGCCATAGTTTCAACTGCCCTATTCACACCATGTAAACCAGCCTTCAACACCTCCAAGGGCTTCTCTTGCGTACCAATTGTATGCTCTGCTTCGCTGGGCAACTCATCACTTTCAGCCCCAGGGACATAAGTCTCATCATCCGCATCCTCGGCATCCTGAAAAGAATGCACATCTGGGGGAACAACACCAGTGAACACTTCCTTTCCCAACTTCCTTTTTGTTGGCTTACCTGCACACAAAGTACAAGGGAACCAACATATAATAATCAGCTCTCACCATCCCACTATCTCTAATGATGGGTAACAACCTTAAGGATCTCTTTTTAATCCTAGCCCCTTAATATAAGCTAACCTAGTGCTCCGCTACCACAACTGTCACGCCCCGTCCATACGTGACCGGCCAGGTGCCTTACGCAACACTTAGCATGACACAGGGCACCCAAAGGCCTACATCAACGATGGGCAGAAGCTAGCCCGACAGGCAAAACAATTATTTCGCAGCTAGGATCAAGAGAAACATCATGGGTCGGATTATAAAACCGTACCAAAGCATCCAGCTTACATTACACAGATTACATACAACATAGTTGGGGCACTACAAGTGTTCTTGCGCTAGTTATTCTTATAACACAAAGTCTAGCTAGAATCAGGTTTGGCTAAGTACCCATCGTCTAACCAACGAGTCTCTAGAGCCTTCCCTCACCAAGCTGATCAACTCCTTGCCCTAAAAGGGGAATGGAAAGAGGGGGGGTGAGTCCATAGACTCAATAAGTAGGTGATCAAACTAGCAATAGCAATAACACATACAAGTAGTAACAACAACCAACAGCTTCTCATCAATCCACCGTGAACAGCCCACGGGTAGGTTATCATGGGGTTGTACTAGGCCTACCTGCATGGTCTGGTAACCTTGCCATTGATGTTACTTCTTAGCCAACAGCCCCACATATGAGGCACAACAGATTGGCTACCAAAACCACACACGGCGCCAAGCATAACACCACCATCATCTCATAGACCAAGCAGCCTAGGAGCACTGCAAGGTTCATCATCAATATCATCTTATGCAGGTGCTATGATGCAAATGTAATGAATGAAATGCAAAGCCCGGATATTGGACTCCTCAACAAGCCAAGGCATCATCATCTTATCATCAACATCGCACCATTTCTGCCATCAACAAGCATATTAGGTCATTAGCCAACAAGCAGCATCATCAACCATTACAAGCATGACAGCCCAACTTACTCAGAATTAGGCCTCACTAGGCCCTTCACCTTCTTTTGGTGCTCCTTGGGTTTTAGCACCTACCACACACAAGCATACATCAATATATAGCACATTAACACATACATGAAGTAGGAACTCGTACAAGTTAGCCTACACACTCATTATCCTAGTTAAACTAATCGGTTGGCACCAATGCATATATTGGCACGCCAACACCGACCATCTGCCCTAACCAAGTGCAGTAGCATAATGACTCAAGCACTTGTTAGACCTACAAGCCATCAGGTTCTCCTGTCCAGGCCAATCAAGCACTAGAAGGTCCATTTCACCATCAGCAGGAGCAATTTTGTGCACCAGGTGCACCAATTGGCCTCTTGCGGGTCAATTGTGCTTCAATTCCACCAGCCAACGCCTCTAACCTTCATACTGTCCATCCTCAAGCCAACATCCAACAAGAAAACCAAATACTCCTCATAAAATCGAATTGGTGTACTTTCCAAGCCAACAGCACACCAAGCAAGCCAAACAAATGCAAAGACCCTTTAGAATTCCAACCCAAATCACTTACCTCCTTCCTTTGTGTGCTAGTTGCTTGAGAAAGCTTGGAGGGTGGCTGAGTCTTTCCTCTCCTGTGTCTCTCACGTTTTTGGTAGAAAATGGGTAATAGAAGGCTATCACGAATCTGGGCAGAAAAGGGAAATAGGTGTCTGCTTGCCCCTTTTTAAAGCACATGCTAAAAGATGAGTCAGCAGCCACCTGTCAGCCCCTTAGCTTGTAGCAGTTTAGTTAGCTGCCACCTACCAGCCCTTTGCCTCAGAACCTGCCACCATGCCATATTCCTCTCCACCTCTTGCTTTGCATGCACCTGTGGTCCCAAGCACCAAAGCTAGCTCGCCCCAGCTTAACCCACACTTAGTACTAGTCTTAATTCCCCTGAATACTTAGCTCAACTTAATCGGGGATTAGGACTAATTAATCCATTCGCCCAATTGCTGGCCAATTCAAACCAATTGGGATCAGCTCTCATTCCGGCACCCTACTTCATCAAGTAAATACATTGTTCCTCAACTTTGAGGGGTTTCACACCTGGCTACGGATTTGGGCTTGGGTCTGTGCACCTGGGCCTGGGTTGGTATGGGTTTGGACCGGGGCTTGTCTATTTTGCCCAGTCCGGTTATTTAACAAAAATATAATAAAATAAATGTATATATAATTCTGGAAATATAAAATATACATATTACAGATTATAATTTTTCTAAAAATATTAAAAAAATATATGGTTATGATTATGATAATTATAATATAATTATAGTAAATACCTTAAGGATATATATAGTGTAAATGCTTTACCAGAAAAATATATATATGGTATACCTAAGTAATATTTCAGGAAAAAGAGTACATATGGAGTAAGCTTACCTTATTATATATATTTGTTAAATAATAATTTTCTGGATATATAGATTTATATTTAATTTATGTTGATAGGAAAAAAAAGGATTATGACATAATTTTGAGAATTTAGGTTAAATGACATAATTATTATATGAAAGTATTTTCTGAAATATATAATTTGTTAAGTATTTATTATGGTGATACTTTTATCTTATGGAAAAGAATATACGATATGGTAAAAAAAAATAATTATTATTTTCAAGGAAATATTTTCGGAAAAAGGTTTAACTATGGTAAAGATAATTTTATAAGGATGATGACGTATAACCGGGGGAGAGGGGGTTTAATTTATAATTTATGGCATCGTAGCATACCGATTATGTGCATTTATGTGAGCATGTTGTTTTGCTGTATAGGTTTGGATATCGGGCAGTTTCCCGAGGAGCCGGCTTTGGACTGGTCACTGTCTTCAGGGTTGGGTAATCGACTAAGGTGAGGATGGATAACCCTTGATAAGTGCCTGTAATACTGTGAGTGATTTGTTGTTGAATTGAACTGCTGAGGTGATCATAAATAGTTATTTGACTGCGATGGTTATTGTTGTTGTTGTTGTTGGTCTTGTGGAAATTGTGGATAATTGTTGAACTGTTAATTGTGAATAAATGGAGTTATGAGATTGTTGATTGGTTGGTTCTATGGATAACTCGAGAAAATGAATATTGGAAATTGTGATGATATATATTATTGTTGGATACCTGATGAAATGGATTGTTGATGTTGGTTCTGAGTGTGATTCGCTGATATTGTCCTACTTGATTGAACTGCTGTGTTGTCTGTTATTTGTTTCTTGGATAGTGTGTTGTGATTAATGTTGGATTGTGAGTAATTGATGCTATGAAACTGTTGATGGATTGGTCTGTTGTATAACTTGAGTTAATAGGAAGTTGGAAAATTGGAATAAACTGTGATATGGATAATTGGGAAAAAAGGAAAAATGGAAATTGGAAGTTGATTTGAGATGGTGATTTTATTGTCACGTGGTAAGTAGAGGTACGACCAGATAGTTTGAGACTGTTTTTGTGGTGGCCATGATCTGGGTTACTTGTGATGGGCATGTTGATGCCGGTTTGATTGGGATGTTGACCCCTGAGATTATGATTGGGATGTTGATCCCTGAGATTGTGATTGGGATGTTGATCCCTGAGAATGTTATTGGGATGCTGATCCCTGAGATTTGATATTGGGATGTTGATCCCAGGTTCTTTTTGATCTGGCACCATAGACAGGTTGATAGCCTGGTACGACCTTAACTTATCCGTGACGGGGTCAGAAAGATAAAATTGGAATAATAATAAAGTCCTTGGTACGTTTGGGTCGAGTTTTTGAGTTTGGTTTGTCTTGTACGGTATTGTCTTTGGTATAGTTGTGACTATTGTCTGTATTTCTTCTTTGAAGTATTATAGTTGCCTGCATATCTCTCTTTATCCTTGGTTGGTGAGCACTTCGGACTCACCCCTCACCTACGGGCTTTCATCCCATAGGATGAGTTATTTGTGGTACAGGTTTGATGCATACCAGACATGTTGCGGCGTTATCCCTTGGACAGGACTTGGATCCATAGTTTGCATCATGTGTCGCATACAGTGTCTTTGTGAGTTATTAAGTCTTCCGCTATGCTATTTATTGCTATTGTTGGGCCATTGGGCCGATTATGATGTTATTGATGTTTTTATTTTGGGCTGTTGAGCCCGAGTTTCTGTTGTATACACTGTATGCTGGGCTTTGTTTCGTTGGGTCGTTACAGTTCCGGCACATGTTTACTGTGTATGGTAAATACGGGTCGGGGCGTTTCAGTTTCTCTATACAATTATTATTAATAATAATATTTATTATTTTGTTGATATTTAAATTATATAAGTTTAATTTTTAAATTCTATTATTACTTTTTAGTATTAATTTTTTGTAGTCGTTGTTCATATTAACAACAACTACAAAAGAATAATACTAAAACTAATTTTAAACAAAACAATAACGAAGAACTGCCGAAGAGTCAGCCAAAACTACGAACAAGAATAACATCAGCAAAAAAGAATAATCATATGGTTTATATTTTTTCTGTAATGTATGGAAAAGAAAAATTAATTTATAAATTCATATTCTAATACAAAAATCAATTTTAAACAATATATATCCATTTGTTCAAAAGTATCAAAAAAATCATTGCCTAAATTATATATAAGTTCTTCTCAAGTTAATAATTAATGTATAAATCTTTATTTATATTTTCTCAATAGCTACCAAAAATTACAAAAAACAATAATGTTTGGAAAAAACAATAGAAATATGAAGAAAAACATTCTAAGAGTCTGCCAAAACTACGAACGAAAACAACGTCTACGAAAAAATAATTATAAAAAGGAATAATCACAAGAACTTAATATTCTAATATAAAAATTAATTTTAAAAAATATATATCCGTTTGTTCAAAAGTATCAAAAAAATGATTGTCTAAATTATATATGAGTTCTTCTCAATTTAATTATTAATATATAAATCTTTATTTATATTTTCTCAATAGCTACCAAAAATTATAAAAAACAATAATGTTTGAAAAAATAATAGAAATATAAAGAAGAACATTCTGCGAGTCATGAAAAACTACCAACAAAACCAACAATGACTATGATAAACATAATAATGGAAAATAATAACATAATTTAATAATGACCATAATTGGTAATATAATTTAATAATTAAAATTATATAATTTAGAATATCAAAGGATCAAAAAATATCATTGACAGTAATCAATTTATAAATTTTTATTCTATTACAAAACTAATTCTAAACAATTTTGTTTATTTATATTATGAGAAAAATTTTGTCTACATTTTATATAGGTCCTTCTCAATTAAATTATTAATAAATAATTCTTTATTTATATTTTTTCAACAACTATTAGTCATTAAGAAGAATAATAATTACTGAAAAAATAACAAAACTATGAAGAAGAGCAATTAAAGAGTTAGCTAAAACTATGAACTTGAATAATGTGTATAGAAAAGTATAATCATAGAGAAGAATAATCACAGGATCTCATGGCAGGTATGTTTGTAATTTATTTTCAATAAGAACTATGGTAAAAAAAAAATCGAAGAAAAGTTGAATTGACAACGAAAACTAAGAACAAGAGCAATGATTACGAAAAAAATAATAATAGAAAGTAATAATATAACTTAATAATCTCCTTCATTAATAATGTAATTTAATAATAATAATAATAATAATAATAATAATAATAATAATAATAATAATAATAATAATAATAATGTAATTTAGAGTATCAAAGGATTACCAAATATCATTAGTAATAACCAATTTATAAATTCCTATTCTAATACAAAAATTAATTCTATATAATTCGTTTGTCTAGATTATGAAAAAAATCTTTTTATACATTATATATAAGTCCTTATAAAGATAATAATTAATATATAAGTATTTATTTAGATTTTCTCAACAATAACCAAAAATTATGAAGAATAATAATTATTGGAAATAATAGAACTATGAAAAGAGCAGTCGAAAAGTCAGTACAACCATGAACAAAAAATAGCATTTTCCTAAAAGAATAATCATGGAAGAAGAATAATCACAAGAGCTCATGACATATGTGTTTATTGAAGCGCCCCGACCCGTATTTACCGTAACACAGTAAACACGTGCCGAAACTATCCATTATGATAGAACAGACAGTACAACATGCAAATATTATACAATAGCAAACCATCAAATACATCTGTCACCCACACTTGGGGACCATTATTCAATCCAAACACAGTGCTCTCAGCAGCCGCAGATAGTATCAGTAATATACATATCACAGGAAATCAGCAATACAGCTATATAAGCATAGAATAGCAGCGGAAGACTTATGCACATGCATCGGTGGTATGGATCCGGAGTCAGGTGGAGAAGAAGAACAGCAGCCATCTAACATCGTACCTGAACTACGGAAACAACTTAACCTACGGGATGAAACCCCGCAGGCGAGGGGTGAGTCCGAAGTGCTCACCGACCAAGGATAAACAGTGATATGCAGGCAACCGTAATACTTAAAAGCAAACACAGATAAACAACAACATATCAACAACTGAAACAAGGCCAAAAGAATGCTTAATTATTATTACCAATTTTATCTTCCGGGCCCCCGTCACTGGACAAGCTAGGGTCGTACCTGGTAATCAATTAATTCCGGATGCTAGGTCAACAACCAATCCTCATATCAAAACAACCGGATATTCGGCATATCCGAGCCACTGCGGATATTCGGCATATCCGAGCCACCGCGGATATTCGGCATATCCGAGCCACTGGGTATTCGGTATACCCCAACCTCAGGCGACGTCATGCCAACCAGATATTCGGCATATCTGAGCCACAGCGGATATTCGGCATATCCGAGCCACCGCGGATATTTGGCATATCCGAGCCACTGGGTATTTGGTATACCCTAACCACNACTGTACTTGGACAACCAATCCATCCCCAATATGATATCAAAACCTCCCATGTTCATCACGATCAACCGTGCAAGAAAAATCTCGCCATCATATGAAAGCGAAACATCTCTGCACATGTGGGTTAATCGGACTACGATACCCGCAGGTAACCTAACTCTCATCGGACAAACCAAACTCTCACCCGTACAGTTATGTAGTGTTGCAAAACTTTGCGCAATAAATGAATGCGTAGCACCAGGGTCTATCAAAGTATAAGCAGTACTACCAAAGGCTGTAAAAGTACCTGCTACGACATCGACGTCTAGGTGACCTCCAGCATGCTGATTCTCTCCAACCGGATCCATTCGTACCTTATATGAGAATGTATGTGTATGCATATTATACTAACTCATGACAGACTATGCACAAACGATCACAACAACACCCAAGGACCTACTGCCTGCTCCGCTACCAAACTGAAGCGCCCCGACCCGTATTTACCGTAACACAGTAAACACGTGCCGAAACTATCCATTATGATAGAACAGACAGTACAACATGCAAATATTATACAATAGCAAACCATCAAATACATCTATCACCCACACTTAGGGACCATTATTCAATCCAAACACAGTGCTCTCAGCAGCCGCAGATAGTATCAGTAATATACATATCACAGGAAATCAGCAATACAGCTATATAAGCATAGAATAGCAGCGGAAGACTTATGCACATGCATCGGTGGTATGGATCCGGAGTCAGGTGGAGAAGAAGAACAGCAGCCATCGAACATCGTACCTGAACTACGGAAACAACTTAACCTACGGGATGAAACCCCGCAGGCGAGGGGTGAGTCCGAAGTGCTCACCGACCAAGGATAAACAGTGATATGCAGGCAACTGTAATACTTAAAAGCAAACACAGATAAGCAACAACATATCAACAACTGAAACAAGGCCAAAAGAATGCTTAATTATTATTACCAATTTTATCTTCCGGGCCCCCGTCACTGGACAAGCAAGGGTCGTACCTGGTAATCAATTAATTCTGGATGCTAGGTCAACAACCAATCCTCATATCAAAACAACCGGATATTCGGCATATCCGAGCCACTGCGGATATTCGGCATATCCGAGCCACCGCGGATATTCGGCATATCCGAGCCACTGGGTATTCGGTATACCCCAACCTCAGGCGACGTCATGCCAACCAGAAATTCGGCATATCTAAGCCACAGCGGATATTCGGCATATCCGAGCCACCGCGGATATTTGGCATATCCGAGCCACTGGGTATTTGGTATACCCTAACCACAGGCGACGTCAATCAAACCAAAAACCGACCATAGCATCTCAAAATTAATTTTCATACCATCGGGTCGTACCACTACTCTCCACATGACAATTATATCAACATCTCAAATCAATTCCAATCTCAATTCCAATTTCTTTCCACAATTTCCACAATCAATAGTTCAACATCAATCTCAGCGTAATATCCACATAATCAATATCATAGCTCAAAGCAACAATATTACCACAATAGTGATCAATCATCCAACAATTCAGCAGTTCAATCGAACAACAAAGCACACAAGTATTACAGGCAACATAACAAGGGTTATCCATCCTCACCTTAGCCGATATCAACTATGAATTTGCTCAGCAAGTTCCAAGTCCGGTTCCTCAGCAAATTGTTCGTTATCAACTCCTATATCAATCAAATAATATGCACATATAAGATGGTATGCAAATGTTATTCTAATACTATATACCGTAAATCAAATACTAACTCAGCTCGGTTACTCTCCCGGATTAATTCTCCATTATCGTCATCATTCACCATTTATTTCAAGGTGTCAAAATACCCCTCTATACTTTTTCCTATACCCGGGTACTATTCCGGTATTTTACTACCTTGATAATACCCTTTCCAAAATTATTCCTAGGTATGTACTTTCCAAAATACTATTTCTACAAATTATTTTTCACCATATATATGCTCCCAAAATTATTTTCCATAAACCACATACTTCCCAAAATATTTATTATACCCTATATTTATTACCCAAGTATATTTCCCCAAAATTATACTTTTCCAGAATATAATTTCCAAGCTTTTAATTTTCTTTTTTTTTTCATTTCCAGATTTATTCTCTTTCTCTTTTTCTTTTTTTTTTAAATTCTGGACTGGGCCCAACAGTATCAGCCCAGACCAAGCATAGTACCCAACCCAGGCCATAAAATAGAGCCCAGGTCAAGCCCACGCGTCGGCCCGGTCTGTACTTCAGCCCAGCTCCAACAAGCCCAGCCCGTCATAGCTTCCACAGCCCGCGACCCACCTAACTACTCGGGTCAGACCCGACCCAATCACCATTCAACCGGGTCGTGCTCACCTCCTATACTGCAGCGGCGGCGCACGCGGACGGACGGCAAGGTGACGATGCGGC
>JAKUCV010004798.1:13349-32171 GCA_028386065.3 Turnera subulata | reverse complement strand
GAAGATAAAATTGGTAATAGAAATAATTAAGCATTCTTTTGGCCTTGGCTCAGCTTTGATTAAAATGTGTTTTTGTTGGGCTGTGATGTGTTATGTGCATATGCATGTTGTCTCGTGATCGTACCTTGGAAGGTTGTCAGTATAGTCGGTTGACCGTGATCGGCATAGGTTGCCGGTTCGCGGGTGTTGTTGTTGTCGTTGGCCTTGTGAAGTCTATTGTTGCTGGCATCGGTTGCCAGTTGTCCTTTGTTTATTGTCGGTTTCTTTTGATAATAGTCGAGTGAGTATCACTTGTCATCTTGATAGGATAATGAGATATGTTGGTTGTCGGCTGTGGTCGACGGTTGGGTAATTATTATTTCTAAGGGTATGTCGATACCCAAAGATCGGAATTAATGAGAATTGTTGTTGTAATGGTTACGAGTTGCTGTGGTGTCTGCTGTTACCGTGTTGTGTTGTGATTCTACCCGGGGACCGGTTTGTGAAGTTGATTGGGTAAGGTCCGTGCAGGTTGCCGGCTACCCGGTGAGCGAGGCTCACGTGATTTTGAGATTGTTTTGGTACCGGGTTAGAAGATCAGCAAACACATTAACAGTATGTTACCATGCAATGAGGAACCTCTGTTGAGTAAAGTCTATCAGAACTAGAGTATGTACTATATAGTTTGTTGAGACTGGGTTGGATACCCAATACGTAGTCGGGTTGAGGTGTCATAGTCGGGCACTGGTGTATGGTACAGTCAGTATTAGATGGTTAGTGCATTGCATAGTCGGTGGGGTGGACATTTGCATAGTCTACATTGTTCTTTGGCAGTATTGTTGTGTGAGTTGTTCGCTACTCGTATGCCGTAATGATGTACTCTTGTTGTTATGTATATGCTATGCTTTTCATCATAGGTTATGTGTCGGTGAGATTATGGAGAATTTCACCCCTCACCTGCCCCATCGGCAGGCTTCATTGTTCTTTATGCAGGTATGCGTCATGGCAGGCTGCGGCATCTCCTCCGACGGATCTGGATCCATAGTTTTGCATCGAGTCGATTCATGCTTTTGCTGTGATTATTCAAAATTGCTTCCGCTGTGCTATGATTGTTATTGTACCCAATACCGGGTGTTAGTCTATTGTTGTTGGGCCGATGGGCCAATTTTCTATTGTATTACACAGTTTGTGCCACGTGTCGGCACTGTTGTTGGTAATTACTGTTAGTCGGGTAAATTTAGGTCGGGGTGTTTCAGTTTGATTCTTCCTTTCAACAACCTCATTTTTTTGTGGTGTTCTAGGAGTCGAATAAGTGTGTTCAATGCCACTTTGTTCACAGAAGTGTTTGAAGACAAGATTATCAAATTCTCCTCCATGATCACTTCTAATTTTTGAAATCTTGTAGCCTTTTTCATTTTGAAGACGTCTAACAAGAGTGCCAAACTCATAACATGCATGATCCTTTTGAGCAAGAATTAACACCCACGTATACCTTGAATAATCATCCACAATCACAAATTCATAACTCTTACCACCTAGACTCATTGTTCTCATAGGACCAAACAAGTCAATGTGCAACAATTCAAGAGGTCTAGATGTAGATATAGTATGCTTTAGTTTAAAGGAACTTTTAACATGTTTTCCAAGTTGGCATGTTCTGCATGTGGTTTTTTTTTCTCATACTTCAGCTTAGGTAATCCTTTCACCAACTCCTTTTTGAAAAATTTTGAAATAAGCTCCAAGTTAGCATGTCCAAGCCTTCGATGCTAGAGTGATAGTGTTTCTGTTCTTGCACTTAAACACTTGAGCTTAGGGTTAGAAACATCATTCAAAGAGATAGAGTAAATATTGTCTTTTCTGGTTTCAGTAAAAACCACATGGTTTCCATCAGTAGTGCATACCAGACACTTAGATCCTTCAAATAAGACTTTATATCACTTGTCACACAACTGACTAACACTTAATAAATAGTATTTAAGATTATCAACTAGTAAAACATGCTCACTAGATGGGTTAGAGTCACTGTTACCAAAACCAAGGATTCTTCTTTTTGAATTGTCACCAAATGTCATCTTTCATTGGCCTTTTTCAGTTAGGGATGAGAATATGGATGATTCATCAATGAAATGCCATAAACACCCACTGTCCAGTATCTATTCATCCCCAACAACCTATCATAAAGATCAAGTTTTACGTACCCAAACTATTTTGGGTCCTTCTGGGTTAGGTCTGGTTCCTTTTGGAACCCACACATATCTCACATGACACCTTCCTTTTCTAAACATACATGTTCTAATGCCATGTCCATCTCTACCATAATAATGAGAGTAAATGACATATTTAGGGTCTGCACTATTTCAAAAGTATCATTTGAGGGTCTGTACTATTTTTTTTCCCTTTTACGGGTCTATACTCTTATTTTTTGTCCCTCTTAGGGGTCTCGGGCAGTCCACGTCATCAGCGGGGCTGCCCAAGATCCCTAAAAGCAACGAAAAATAAGAGTACAGACCCGTAAAAGGGACAAGTAATAGTACAGACCCCCAAGCGATACTTTTGAAATAGTACGGACCCTATATATGCGAAAACTCGTGTACTAACCCCTATAGAAACTACCGTAAAGTCGGAAATGGTCATAACTTCTTGTCTGGAACTTGTTTTGGTTCAAATTTTTTTTCTCATTATTATTTTAACATGGTCTAATGGATAGAATCAGTCTCCAGGCTTAGCTCAAAATTTGAAAAATTAGCATAAAACTCGTGCGGTAAATTCGAAAATTGCCATAACTTCTCGTCCGAAACTCATTTTGGTTCAATTTTTTTTTTCCTTGTTCTTATTTTAACATAGTGTAAAGGACAGTATTAGTCTCCACTCTCCTTGAAATTTGAAAAAAAAAACAGAAAACTAATGTACTAACCCCTAAGGAAACAACAGGGAACAGGAAAAAGGTCATAATGAGTTATTAGTTCCAGAAGAGAAGTTATAGGGTTCGTACTATTCCAAAAGTATTGTTTGGGAGTCTGTACTATTTCTTCTCCCTTTTACAGGTCTGTACTCTTATTTTTCGTTCCTTTTAGGGGTCTCGGGCAGCCCTGCTGATGATGTGGACTGCCTGAGACCCCTAAAAGGAACAAAAAATAAGAGTACAGACCCGTAAAAGGGACAAAAAAAATACAGACCCCTAAACGATACTTTTGAAATAGTACAGACCCTAAATATAGCATTTTACTCCAATAATGACAAGTAATATGAGGTACATCAGAGTTATGTGAATGTGCATGCATGTTCTTCCTAGGTCTATGGTATGTTTGAACCAGCCTTAACAAGTTGTATAGGTGGCTTGGTTTGTGAAAAACCAAATGAGTAGCAGGACTTGGTTTGTTAAAAACCATATGGGTAGCACCTATACCTTCTTTCTAAATTGAATGCCTCTGTTGTCCAAGCAAGATATTCAAACTGTCTCTACCCTTAGTGAACTTATCAAGAGAGCATTTCAAATCTTCAACATCATTCTTAAGCATGTCATTTTCTTTGAGCAATTTTTCACATGAAGCAATATTGCATGTAATTTTTTTTTCAAGATCATCATGAGCATTTTGTATGGCAAGTTTCTCACTTTTCAAGGTTTCATAAGATTTCAACACAACAACATAAGCAAGATCAAGTTTTTCATATTCAATCTTATGTGCTTCAGCATCATACTGTGGAATCTCAATACGTTTCTTGTATGCAATGTTCTTTTTGAGTGCTTGTATATACTTATCATGCAATTCACCAAAAGCATCTTGTAACTCATCAAAAGTAAAGTCAGGTGAATCATTTACCTCAGATACTTCTTGAGCCATCAGACACAAATTCACAGCTTCATCCATGTTTGAATCGCATGAAGAATTAGAGTCATCCCAAGCAGCCATATCCCTCCTCCTCTTGATTTTTGAATATTTAAAATTAGAACCATCAAAGTAGGATGCTTTGTTGATCTTTGTTCTCTCATAGGCCATGATCAAGCTACCCCTTAATCGCGCTTGGTTTCTGACAAACCGAGTGGTTTTTTCACAAACCACACTCTCGCAGATCTATCCGTACACAAAATATAAAGATTAAAATAAAAAGAGTTAGAGATGATGACACAATGATTTTAAAGTGGTTTCCCCTCACCAGGTACCTCCACTACCTAAAGGAACCTCTTGTAGGATTTCAAACTCTCACTACCTTAGGCTTTTACAGGATCAGCCTTAACTTTACAAAAACCAAGCTTTTGCAGGCTAAGCTGTAACCTTTAAAAGAAACAAGCTTTTACAGACTAAGCTCAAACCTAAACAAATTTTTCCCATGCTAAACTCTAACATTTCCTCAAATCTAAACCCTTGATTTAAGTACCCAGCAAAACTACTCTAAGTCTTGCCTAACAACACTCCCCTTCGTATGAACTTGAAGGATTAGAGTAAGAACAAGTGTATGCCCAACAAGAATAGCAAGAACACAGCAAGTATCACAGGTATAAGCTCAGTTGCAGACTCAAAAACTCTTTGAAATTGGCTGGGATAATTTTCCAAGATGCTATCCCCTTTCTTATGTAGAGCTTGAGTGAGTGGGGGTAGGTAAGGGTCTCTTTCTTCCCTCCAATGGCTAAAAGCTTCAAAAATGCTCCATGAGCTGGCCAAGATTCTTCACAAGTTGCTGCAGGTTCAATTCTAGAAAGTTCACTCTTCATTTTGTTCAACAATGTAAGAACATTCCATTGTGGTAAGTGAGGACCACAAGTATGGACCACTTTTTGGTAATTGTATCATGAAGCTGAGAAACAAGTGGTCAAGTCTTAAAAATACTTCCTCTTTGTCCTAGACCACTTCCTGTAGCTGTTGGGGTGGTTTCCAGCTGTCTTCAATGCATGTGAGGACCACCATCCACTTTTCGCACAAAGTGCGAAGTTGACATCGACGTGTGGTTTCTTGTCTGGTGTTTGTGTGAAACCAAGCTGCAAGCTTAATCAACATAAATACATAAATATGTGCACATATCCAATCCTAGCTTGTTAATCATCAAAATTAATCCATAGTCAAAGACCAAACATGGTTAATTACGAATTAGTATTAATCATCACTTTAAGCCCATGTTTAGGCTAACAACTTACTGCTAGCCCAAATTTAATGGACAAAAATGTAATTTTACTTTTATGTTATTGTGCCCAACCTAATTCTATTCTTATATATATAGTTAATATATACTAATCGATGCTTTATTCATATGTTAAAATAATGGAAACGCACACAAAGGGTCATTTATTTAGCCAATGATCTCACTACTGGTACTCGTAGGCAGAATGTAACAAAGAATTGAAATCTCTGTGTAGTGTTAAATATTCAAGACCAAGGATAAATCTTGGTTGTTACCTAGTTACGTAGAAACTAGGTGGGTTAGTTATCTATCTAGATTAGGAGTTGGTTATCTAGATTAGATCTTAGTTATCTAGATTAGATCTTAATTATCTAGATTAGGTCTTAGTTATCTTTATCTATTTTTCAAGTCTACAAGATATTGTTAGTTTCCTGATTTCTAGCTTAAGTAGTTAATTTTGTAGCCTATATAAAGGACCTAGTTTCTAATGAAAAACATCCCAAGCTATCTAGTATTTCTCTAGCATTCAAGCATTTCTCTCTGAGTGTTATGAGAGTTTTCTCTCTATTCTTATTTGTTGTCTGGTTGTTAGTGTTTGTAACTTTTTCTATCTTCCTCAGCTCAGGTTCTACACAATCTGCCTGTGCAAGTTTGTCTTACTTAGTCTCAACACAATCTGCCCTTGTGACGAGATTGATAGTGTGAAAGGTTAGTGCTTAGTGTTGCGCATTGTTCACGTTGTGATAGCGGAACTTTGTTCAACAATCTGGTAGTGGAGCAGGTCCTTCTTTGGGGCATCATGTAGTGGTGTTTTGTGAGAATCTTTGTCAATACAATGACCGACCTTCAAATTATTGGCATAATGGAGAAGCTCAACAACAACAACTAGAGTACGTGGTCAACCTGCAAGATGTGCTACTTGCAAGGACAAGAACTGTGGGAAGTGGTCAATGGTACCGAGGTAGCACAACTTGCAGATGCAAACGGAGAGTTGCGGAAGTGGAAGATTAAAGTGGGCAAGGCAATGTTCGCTCTAAAGACAACAATAGGAAAGGAAATGTTGCAATGTATACAGAATGCTAAAACTCCGAAAGAAGCTTGGGATACACTTGTTACTCGATTCTCTGAAAAGAATGATACGAAGCTTCAAATTTTATAGAAAGAGTTGTTGTCGGTGACACAAGGCAACATGACAATATCGCAGTACTTTCACAAAGTGAAGTTCTTGTGCCGTGAGATTTCAGAGTTGGATCCAGAAGCATCTATCGGCGATTCCAGGATGAAGAAAAATTCTTATCCATGGTTTGAGGCCGGAATTTAGAAGCTTTATTGCTGCTGTACAAGGTTGGCCAGCACAACCATCACTTGAGGAATTTGAGAATTTCTTAGCCAGTCAAGAAGACATGGCTAAGCAAATGGGAGGAGTCTCGCTGAAGAATGAAGAAGAGGCACTCTATGCAAAGAAGAACAAGTGGAATTCCAAGCAGCATAAAGGTGGTGGATCCAAGAAGAATGGTGACAAGTTTAAAAGTCATCATGGTGAGACGAGCACTCGTAAAGGAGGCTCGAAGAACTATTCCAGTGGAAGGAGGTTCGAAGGAAAGTGCTACAACTGTAACAAGAAGGGACACATGGCGAAAGACTGTTGGTCTAAGAAGAAAGCCATGAAAGCAATGCTACATTGTTTGCTGCAGAAGACGAAGAGTTTGCATTTACAGCAACAACACATAATCAAGTCGAATATGAGAACGACTGGATTGTTTATTCTGGTTGTTCAAATGATGAAGATGGTGTTGTGTTTGATGAGGCATCTGTATGGTGGTCCTCAAGCAAGCAAGCACTGCCAGATTCAGATAATCTGAAAGAGACAGTAGAGTTTTCTCAAGTTCAGCTAAGTTTAGGAGAAGCTGAAGTTTTAGAAGATGGTGTAGTTGTAGCTCAAAGTCCTTGGCGAATAGATGTGCATCAAAGGTCAACTGAAGAAGTTAGGCCGAGTGAAGAAGGTGAGCAAAGTAGAGATAGCGAGCCGAGTGGAAGAGAAGAGCTGAGTACAGCTGAGCATGAAGAAGGTGAGCCAAGTGGAGACTGTGACTCAAGTGAAGAAGGCGAGTTGGTTGCAGCTGAACCTCTTACTCAGCCAAAAAGATCGGTAAGACCTAAGAATCCAAATCCCAAGTATGCCATTACTGCTGTTGTAGAAGATGTGAAAGAACCAGAGAGTTTTGAAGAAGCATCCTTGAGCTCAAGATGGATTAAGGCTATAGAAGAGGAGCTTGCAGCATTGGATCATAACCAGACTTGGGAGCTTGTGCCACTACCAGGAGGAGTAAAGCCTATTTCTTGCAAATGGGTTTACAAAATAAAACGTCGCACACATGGGTCGATTGAGAGGTATAAGGCTCGTTTGGTAGCTCGAGGATTCTCTTAACAGTATGGACAAGACTACGATGAAACATTTAGTCTAGTCGCAAAGCTTACAACTATGCGAGTTCTACTAGCATTTGCAGCTAGTAAGAACTGGAACCTATGGCAGATGGATGTGAAGAATGCATTTTTGCATGGGGAGCTGGATCAAGAGATCTACATGAATTGACCAAAGGGTTTCGAGAGTCAAGATCATCCCGAGTATGTATGTAAACTCCAGAAGAATCTCTATGGACTAAAATAAGCACCAAGGGCCTGGTATGGCAAAATTGCTGAAGTTATAGTCTAGGGTGGTTATGTTGTGACAATTGCAGACTCTAGCTTGTTTGTTAAATCTAGTGGAGGGAAGTTAGCTATAGTGCTGGTCTACCTGGAAGATTTAATCCTCATAGGAGATAGTGAAGAGGAAATTCTCCAAACAAAGCAGAATTTGTTAGTTCGCTTCCAGATGAAAGAGCTTGGACAACTTAAGCACTTTCTTGGTCTTGAAATTGTCCGTACATGAGAAAGTATTTTTCTTCACCAGCAGAAATATTGTAAAGATTTGCTGAAGAAATTCAACACCTATGGAGCCAAATGCCAAGTTATGTGCTCATGAAGGAAAAGAATTGGAAGATGCAACGATGTATCGTCAATTAGTGGGTAGTTTGATATATCTGGCTCAAACAAAACCAGACATCTCCTATGCGGTCGGTGTTGATGAGTCGGTATATGAAAAACCAAAAGAAGCCTCATTTGGAAGTAGTTAGAAGAATCTTGAGATATGTTAAGGGTACACTTGGCATTGGAATTTTCTACAAAAGAAGTGAAGATTACAAATTATTTGGCTACTGTGATGCTGACTATGCAGGTGATCATGATACCCGACGTTCAACTACTGGGTATGTTTTTAAACTCGGGTTTGGAGCAGTTTTCTTGGTGCAGTAAAAGACAACCAACAATGTCTTTATCCATAACCGAAGCAGAATACCGAGCTGTAGCAATGGCAACTCAAGAGAGCACTTGCCTTGTGCAGTTGTTGAAGGAATTGGATCAGTCAATTGACTATGGAATTCCTTTGTATTGTGATAATCAATCAGCGATACGTTTGGTTGAGAATAATGTGTTTCATGCAGGGACTAAACACGTGGAAGTTCATTATTTCTTTATCAGGGAAAAATTCCTTGAAGAAGAAGTGTTCACAGAAGTGTTCACAAAAGGCTTGAGTGGCAACAAGTTTGAACGCTTTTATCATCAGCTTGGAATGGTGGGAAGAGCAGGAGTTGGTGTCGAGGGGGAGTGTTAAATATCCAACACCAAGGATAAGTCTTGGTTGTTACCTAGTTACGTGGAAACTAGTTGGGTTAGTTATCTATCTAGATTAAGACTTGGTTATCTAGATTAGATCTTAGTTATCTAGATTAGATCTTAATTATCTAGATTAGGTCTTAGTTTTCTTTATCTATTTTTCAAGTCTACATGTAACGCCCCGAATTTTCGGTATTTAATTTTCTATGTAATTTTCTGAATTTTTTGAAATTTTATTTCCTATTTTAACCTTGCGGAATTTTCGAAATTTTTGTTCGAGAAAATTATTATTATTATTAATTTATTTTCCTTCGAAATATTATTTTATTTTATTTTATTTTTGGAATTAATCCTTGGTCAGTTTCTTTGGAATTAATTAGAGTTCCGAGGTGGAACAAAAATTTTAAAAGAAATAATAAAACCTAAACTCTATTCACGCGTTGACCAGTGGGAGTTGACCGCGCCTTAGACCAAAACGACGTCGTTTTGGGCCAAGCCGGCCAACCCTAACCCCTTCCTTTTTTCCTTTTCTTTTTCTCTTTTCTCTTTCTCTTTCTTCTTTTCTTCTCTTCCACCGCCCCACGATTTCTTCTTCCCAATTTTTCTCTCCACCCTCCTGAATCTCCTCTCCCTAACTGTTCCCCAAAATTCTCTTTTTTTTTCTTTGTCTCATTTCCTTTTCTTCCCTGTTCGCCATCTCTCGTTCTCCTCACAGAACCCTGCCGCCATCATCTTCGTCCGCCTCCTTGCGCCGCCGCCACTGCAGTTAAGAGGAAGGACGCGCATGGAAGCCCGACGAACGACGGGTTGTCGCCGTCGCCTCGTGCTCCTCCCTCTCTTCTCGAATTGCAGCCATTCGGGTCACACACCGCCGCTACAACGATGAAGGAGGAGGCTTCGGGGCTCTGTTGCTTGCGCGAGGACTAGAGAGGAATAAGAGGTCGCTGCTGCCCGCCGTCTTCCTTGCTTCGTTGGTGAGCCGACCCCTTCTCTACTTCGTCTTTTCCTTTTTCTTCGTCATGCATTTTGATGATGATTTGTTGATTTCTACTCATGGCGACGGGTGGTGCTGCTGGGTGTGGTGCTCGGTGGTGTTTGCTTGAGGCTGGCCGGGTTTGAGTGGTGGTTGGTCTGTGTTCGGGCAGAGGAGGGGATACTCGGGTGTAGGTTGTTTGGTGGCAGATTCCACCAAGTCTGAGTCTACAGCGGTGGTATGGTTCCGGCAGTATGGTTGTTATTTCGGGCAGTGCTCCGGTTCAACTCGGGTCAGTGGAATCTGACAGAGTTGGGGTTTGCGGTTTTAAATTTCCAATAAGTACTCCGGTGAACGTTAACTGTTTTGAGGTGTCTTGGTTTTGTGGTTTTGGGTCTTGGGTCTTGTAAAGTGAATCCTTGTGCGTGTATGGGATTTGATAGTTTGTAGAGATGCTGTGAGCTTTCCAAGCGAGTTTGGTGAATTTTTCGGCGAGGTTCGGGAACTGTTCTGGCAGGACATGAATTGCTTCTTTGGTTATCAAAGGGTAATTTCGGATGATGTCGTGTGTTTTAATTCTTGCACATGCCATGTATTGCAAAGGGATTTAATCGTTGTATTTAAAAAGAAATGGTTTTAGTGGAAATCGAGTGTGAGGGGGAGTGAGTGCGCGTGGCTGGGTTTTCACCAACGCGGATAAAACCTTTAGGCCGGAAAGTTTGGGCTCGGGTTTGTATGTTATTTTGATTATGTAACGAGTCGGGCCCAGGCCCAATTAATAATATTAAGTATATATGGCTTTAGGCTAGTGACTATTATGGGAATGGGCTTTAGGCCCAATGGACAATTAAACCCGATAACTTTTGTTGATATGGGCTATAAGCCCAATAAAGAGTAATTAATCTAAGATGGGCTCTAGGTCCAATGGCTTTCATAGATATGGGCTTTAGGCCTAGAGGATGATAAAACCTAATGATTAAACTTAAGTGGACTTTTAGTCTCGGGCTTTGAGACTAAAGATAATATACTGTTATAGTCACAGCATTGGCATATGCATTCATTATATTCGATTTGAACCTTATGTGTTGTATTTGTTATAAATATAGGATATGTCGAGGCGGAACAAGACTTTAGTTCCGAGGCATCTATATGGCCCAAGTGAGGACATATAAACCTCTGTATGCATTACTGCCTAAAATACTCGGTTAATTGACATGGTTTATTAAGTGGTAATATTTGTTTGGCATTGAATGCTGTATGGGTGTATGCCTGTTGTGCTGATATTGATGTTTGCACGGTGTATTGAGATGATGATATTTTTGATGTTGTGTACTTGATTATGTGAAATTGTGTGCCTGTGAGATGTACAATGCCTGTTGAGCATGAGTTGAGTTATGAAATATAAAATGTTGTATGACTTAGAGGTTCGTGTGGTGATTTGTGAGCCAGAGGCCCAGATTGAGAACAAAATGTTAAATCCACACAACCCTGGATAAACAGAACGTATGGCACACATAACTCGTTAAGTATAACAGAGAATAATGTAAAATAAAAATATACTACTATGGGGCTGTTGACCGGTTAGTTCGAGCGGGAAGTGATACCCCTCGGGATTGCATGCGGGATAGCATGGTATATGCGGTTTAGTATATGGTTCTGTGATGACTGGTTCTACCTCCCTCTTTCTATCTCCCCCTTTCTACCTGCCTCTTTCTCTCTGTCTGTCTCTCTCTCTCTCTGATTGTAGTGGGCCTTGCCCTGATTAAATTGGGTTTATGCCCTGGTTGTCTCATGAGACGGGACCGAGCTCGACGCACACGGTAGAGGGTCCTAATTAAATGTTAAACTCTAATAATGATAAAGTATAACTATAATAAGATGTTTAAAGACAGCTGTAAGTTTAAAGTCTGATGATGATTTTGTGTTGTGCATTGTACTTGTTGTGCACGGTGGTTGCTATTGCTTGATGCCGGTGTATTTGTGGTTGACTTGTAGTCGTATACTATGGTTTATTTGTTTGCGGTGAGATAGTGGTTGGTCTCACCCCCTCACAGTCTTTATACAGGTTAACTGATCGATGATCAGGACTACGTATCAGCAGGTGGCGGGGCTTTCCTCTTCGGGTCGGATCCATAGAGTTCCTTGTATACATGTTATCATTTGTGTTTGTCTTCCGCTGCATACTCGATTATCATATAATCTATTGAATAATATGTTGCATATTTAAATGATGATTATCTTGTTTATATCGTATCCCGGGCATAAAGGCAATTTGGTCATTTCACATGTTATAACTAATTAAATAGTTAATTTTGGGATATGAGCGTTTCACTACAAGATATTGTTAGTTTCCTGATTTCTAGCTTAAGTAGTTAATTTTGTAGCCTATATAAAGGCCCTACTTTCTAGCATTTCTCTCTAGCATTCGAGCATTTCTCTCTAATTGTCCTAAGAGTTTTCTCTTTATTCTTATTTGTTGTCTGGTTGTTAGTGTTTGTAAGTTTTTCTATCTTTCTTAGCTCAGGTTCTGCACAGTCTGCTTGTGCAAGCTAGTCTTACTTAGTCTCAGCACAGTCTGCCTGTGTGACGTGGTTGGTAGTGTGAAAGGTTAGTGCTTAGTGTTGCGCATTGTTCATGTTGTGATAGCGAAACTTTGTTCAACATGTAGCACATTGGTAATTCTAATTGCAATAGCTCTTCTGTTGATGCTATATACTGTTCAAAATGCACTAGGATTACTTGTTTCCCGTCCCAGCAAGTCCAAGCTCGGCATGCATCATCTGGTTGTGTCTCATGCCCCAGTTAGGCATTGGTTGTCCCCATTGGAAGGTTACGCCTAGTCGTTTTTTCAAATTTTATTGTCAAACTTGGACAACCCTATCCATTCCCTAAACTTTTTATTTCAATAAGGGAGGTGTGAGAATTGAAATTATACAAGGCTGATGACTTCATTACAATATCAAGTGACCATCTCAACCAAAATTTCATGATGATGGTTGAGGTCCAAGGACGGACTTTGGTTTTATTACCTAACTAGCTCTAGCCTGTTTTTTACTTGGACAACTAACTTATCAGCCATTTCTTATTTGCCTTGTAATTGAGGTCATTTTTTAGTCATAGTTATCAGAATCAACTCGGACACGACCTAGAAAAATCGGGGGTTACATTTTCGTGGTCGGACTAGGTTCAAACCATGGGTTAATGTAATCAAACCAGAATAATAATTATTCAATAATTAATATTTACATAAAATTATAAAATACATAAAGTCTTAAATATAGAAATTTTCAATTAAATAATATAATATTTTTTCATAGGTGGCATCCAATTGCCTTAAACTAGACACCATGTATATTTTTTCCCCCATTAGTTAATACATACACACGATTAGCATAATAAAAATTAGTATAAAATTAAAAAAATATTTAAATTTCTAATATTTTAAAAGTGACCCACCGGTTCACCTAGAAACCTGTCGGATCTCTTAATTTATTTCGGGTCAAATGCCCGGGTGTCTTTAAGGCTGTGTTACATAATAGTATATGACTAGACTGGACTGGACATGATTGGACTAGACTGAACTAGACTTGAAGTGACTATTTAACTTAGCCTTAGGTCGAAGAATCTCCACTGTGAACTGAATTAAATTAGCATAACTTCAACATTAACTAAAACTGTAATCTCCGTCTCCGGACCCAACTAACTCATTTTTTTTTCTCCCTTCTATACTTGAGAACTTCTGTTTCTACATCTTCAAACTCCACTACCATATCTAACAAATCTGAATGATTTGTTGCTACTTGGCTCTTGTCCACACTACAACCATACTCCACCACTACCAATTGTTAGGGAAGAAAATCTAATACCTGATGGGCCTGGCAGGAATCATGCACAAAATAATAAAGAAAGCAAAAAATTAAATAAAGGAAATGTAATCACCAGATGGGCTTGGCGGGAATTATACACAAAGTAATAAAGAATGAGAAAAATCAAATAGACAGTTGATTTATAGTTGTTCAGCACAATATTCTTGCCTACATACACTCTAAATAGATTTCGCTAATATTCAATGGTACTTACAATTCTACAAACTTCACTTGTGACCCAAAACAAAATTACACATGGCACCACTCACATAGCGACACAAAACATCCCTGCCCAAGGTACAAATTTGATGCAAATATAAAGCTCAAGGTACCAAACAACCCCCACCTTCCCCCCTTCCCCCCACACATAAACCCTATCGAGTCCTTCAAGTGTTATTGCTGTATAAACTAGACCTGGCAAAACGGGTATTGACATGACAACCCGACACGAACCCGACACGAAATTAGCAGGTATAGGTCAGAGATTTCCAACCCGTTTAGTTAAATGGGTCGACCCGACACGACACGAAAATTAGCAGGTCAGGTAGCGGGTTGACCCGCCAACCCGATAGGTACCTGTTTATGACCCGATTATTTTTAGGGTATAGATATTTTACTGATTTAATATAAGACTTATCCAATATTTAAGGCTAAAGTTACTAAAATTACCCAAAAATACTTCTATAAATGCTTTAAAATATTATTATATTATGATTCTGCAGTTTATAATTTTATTTGATGTATAAAAAAACTAATTATATGCCTATTTGCTTAAAAATACGCAAAATAGAAAAATTTCAAACTCATTTTTAGGCTTGTTAGACTTAATAGATAACCCGCGGGTCAACCCGAACCCGACACGATAATAAACGGGTTGGACACGACACGACACGATTATTAAATGGGTCGGGTCGGGTTGAAGATTTAGAACCCGATTACCTGTTCAACCCGACACGAACCCGACACGACAACACGAATTGCCAGGTCTAGTATAAACTAGTGGGTCGCATCTACTGGCTTGGTTAATTTTGCACTATGGTTCTTTCAGGCCTCTTTTATCTGTTTTTTGGGTGCGTACCATCATGGTCAATTGGCGTAAGATTATAATTTGACTTATGGGATCACATGCTCTCCCAATCTAAGACCAAGGCATCATCAAGATCATCGGAGCACTTATAGTGGTATTTATAGATTATCCACCAAAGAGGAAAGTTGATAGAGTTTAAATTCTCGACCTAATGAAAGTGCTGATTGAACCTCAACCGATTAAAGTATTCTGATTGGCGGACCAAATTGGGGTTTGCAGTATTTCCAAGTTCCAACCCAAGTAGGAACACAAAAATTCTAGTAAGAAATATGGCTGGTTGCCTACAATCTTACCAACTTAATTAAAGTCTTATTGGTATTTTTTGTGTGGTGACTTTTAAATTCAATTTTAAGTAAAACACGGAAAGGTATATATATATATATATATATATATAGTCCATGGCCCAACATTTTTGTTTTGTTGTTTTATCCATGTATTATCCCTTATTTTTAAATTCATCCTTGTGTTATAATTTGGTTGGATTTTATCCCTCTATTTACTATGTTTTTCATATTTATATCTTTTTGCCTGTATTCTCACGAGATTTGATGTTATGACAATTTTTTTTGGTACCACATCAATAAAATGAGACCACTAGTCAACGAATTGATCGAACCAGATAGGTGGGACGAATTTGGATTAAGCATTTCGATCTGAAAACGGGCCACATGTTGCTGTTGTGGCACAAAAAATTGCAACGTCATCATATCTCGTCGAATCCCCGTCAAAAAGACTAAAATATAAAAAGCCTGGTGAGAAGACAGATGCAATTCAAAATTAAGGGTAACACACGGAAAAAACAAGACATTAGTCAGATATGTAGAGATAAAAAAAAACCAGGAAATATTTTACATGTTTTGTGACCAAGATGCAAGCACATTAGTAACACCCAAGTTTTATTCACAAAAGTGATACAACAGCACGTACATAACACTGGCAAAAAAATGTTTTCAAAGTAATAATTAAAGCAGCAGTAACATTTATTGATGGACGCAACAGTTTTACTAAAGTATGGAAAACAACGGTTCTTGAACCTTGAGTGTTTCAGAATTTAGATGCATCAGCAATCGGAAGAACATGCATGGGAATTTTGCAACTTTCTAGAGCCTGAAGCGATCAAGGGCAGAGAAGCCTTTTTGGGTGAAGTGATAAATATAGTCTCTGATCATCAAATCCCTGTAGAGAGGAGGATTTTCCTCTGATATCAGCTCTTTTATGGGACCAAAAACCGTATCAAAATTCCGATCATATGTTGAAAATAAGCTGACAACTGAGACTCTTGAGGCAGTGTGGGTTGGCAGCACCCTGTGCAGGACGCTCTTCAGCTTGTCATTTGTGATAAGCTGCTCCAATGTTTGTGATAATATCAGAAAAGAAATGAATTAAGCAACGATAGAATATAATTGGATCAAAATGGTGAGCTAATTAATTGTTAGTTCACGTATTAATTAATTTTGTAGAATGGTGATGAACTTATGGTATACCTGTAGCATGTCGCCAATGTTAACGATGAATGCCCCCGGAACTGGAGCCACATCAATCCACTGATTCTGGTAAAACACTTGAAGGCCGCCAACAGCATCTTGAGCAAGGATGGTCATGAAATCAGGATCGGTATGCGGCAGGTTTGCGAAAGTCTTGTCGGGCTGGGGGCAAGGGGGATAGTAGTTGCCACTAATAGACTGCCCATTGGCACATCCCAGGTCAATCAGCAGATTAGGCTCAAGTCCAAGACCTTCAGATAGTAACTTGAATAGGGTTCTCCCCAATTCATGTATAGTTGCTGTATATTTGATTGTTACGTCCCTGAAACATGCATGCAGATCAATGCATATGATGTAATTAAGAATCTAGCTAAAATTGAGTATCAATTACCAAACCATGAATTATTGCCGTTAACCAGTTGTATGTATGTATATAATATATATTAGGAGGCAAGGCAAGTTTGTTAATTTAGGAGGGAATTAATTAGTACCTTATAAGTTCAGGGATTTCTTCAGGTTCGGGAACATTTGGAGCCATATCAAGATACAAAGTATCCCTCCAGTCTGCAGCTTTTTGCTTGAAGAGAAGGTTGTTGCTAGTTAGCCTGATCTTGTTTTTGTTGTCCCTGGAATAGTATTCGGCTTTCTCTTCCGGGGACAGCTGCTCGTGGAAAGACCGAATCCCTTCAATCATATCATCAATAAGTTGCTGAGGAACCCCATGGTTCACAATCTGGAAGAAACCCCAGGTCTCTGAAGCTTCACGCAGTTGTTCAATGATTCTTTTGCGTTCGGCTTCATCTGATTGGTTCAAGCCTTTGAGGTCTATCACAGGAAGCTGCAGATGAGATGCGCCATGAGAAGAGGCTTCTTCTTGTGGCCTCACCACAAAGAAAGAGGGGAGTTGCTCTACCCCAGCATCTAACAGCCCTTTAACTCCAGCCTTTGTTTCATCAAAGGCTTTCAGTTCCTCGTCCACCTCGTACTCTGGTCCATAATTTGGTACCCAGTACGATCGTATCCCGGTGTTTTCTGCTGCTGCTGCCATGTATGAATGCTTGCTTGATTATGGTGTGTATATGGGAATAGGAGAACTACGCACTAGAACAGATATGTGTTGCTGTGCTGTGCAGAATTGGCCACATGGAGTTCATATATTTATAGCAGTCGATCTCACCAGGTGCCCGATGGGTGAGATCAATCTTGTTACACATTTGCGCCTTAAACATTATTATCCTGACTGCGTCCACCCAAAATCCTCTTCAAACAAAACAGCGTAAACTCCCAACTATTTCCTTGACCCCAATAGTGCAGTCACTTATTTATTTTCTTTTGGAAAACCTAGTACCATAAGGGCTGGGGTTGAACAACCACAATTAAATTAATATCGTATTCACCCCGGCGATGCGACTCTGTTTTTTTTTATTATTATTATTTTGAGAAACCAGCATCTCATTACTCAATAGCTTTGTTGGTTACATAATGTAATAAGAAGGAAGGATAGTCGTCGTCCCACATAGAAAGCGCAGGGGATCGACAACCCTCTTGTGCCAAAAGGTGAGCAATCTGATTAGCAGTTCGCTTAACTTGTTCAATTTGAAAACCAACAAAAGAAGTGGAAAAATAAATAATGTCATGCATAACAAGACCAGCCAAATTTTGCGGGATATTCATCGATTGCATTCAAATATTAAAATTAAACTAGCTCCCTACCCGTGGATTCCACGGGCCTAGTTAGTATTAGTATAATAATATGTAGTTTAAAGTATTTTTTTGACACACATAGTATTTTTTAAGCAATTAAATAGTTCATAATTTTTTTTCTGATTTAGTATACTTTTTTCCTTTGTTTCCACCTCTATTTTTTTACACAATTTTTCATTCTTTTTACTAATATGTTCCACATCTATTTCTTGTTGCATCTTTCAACAATTGTATTTCGGTCAACAAAATCAAACAAATGAATAGGGATATTTTTTTTATATCTCCTATACTACTTGTTCAATTTTGGTAGAACCATAAAACAAAATTTTAAATTGGTGCTTCACTGGTCGGTTTTGACTGGTTTCTTTAACCATCTTGAAATTAGAGATTTTATAGACCAAGCTTTCTTGCAATTTGGCACGAAAATGTTGTGCAAAATTTTTTTTTATTATAGCATGCATCATTGAACCCTATTTCAAAATCACAAAAATTTTTTTAAAAAGTTAGGAAAAATTTTTAAAATAAAATAATGCCAAAAAAATAAAAACTGAAAAAATAATACCAAAAGGAAAAGTAAGTAAGCAAAAAAATAATATAATGCCAAAAAAATACAATGAGGTAAAAATAAAAACATAAAGTAAAATAAATCTGGAAAATTAAGAAAAACAAATACAATGCAAAAAAATAAAAAACAAAAAATAATATAAAACTGGAAAATAAAGAAAAACAAATCAATGCGGAAACAAAAAGAATATATAAATCTGGTAATTTATTAAGACAAATACAATGTGTAAAAAATAAAAACAGAAAATAATATAAATCTGGAAAATTAAGAAAAACAAATACAATGCAAAAAAATAAAAACAGAAAAATAATATATAAAACTTGCAATTTATAAAAATA
>JAKUCV010004798.1:0-12209 GCA_028386065.3 Turnera subulata | reverse complement strand
AAAAAAAAAAAACAAACTCATCCGAAATTATACTAAAAACGAAATTGTAGTAAAAAATTAACATATAATAATCTAGTTGAATCAAAATTCTAGTAACTTAATTATCATAAAAAAATAATAATACATTAAACAACAACCGAAATTGTAGTTCCCCAATTTTACTAAAAATTGTAGTTCCCCAATTTTACTAAAAACGAAATTGTAGAAAAAAAACAATCAGATTAAAAGCAGAAATTCTAACTTAATTATCATACAAAAAATAATAATATATTAAATAACAATCGAAATTGTAGTTCCCCAATTTTACTAAAAGCGAAATTATTGAAAAAAAAATAATCAGATTAAAAACAGAAATTCTAATCAAACCAAAATTCTAGTTTAGAGGAAAAAAACAAACCAATCTTATCAAACAAAAAGGATAGAATATATATATATATATATATATATATATATATATATATATTATAATACCAAACCAATCCGAAATTGTAGTTCCCCAATTTTACTAAAAGCGAAATTGTAGAAAAAAACAATCAGATTAAAAACGGAAATTCTAACTTAATTATCATACAAAAAATAATAATACATTAAACAACAACCGAAATTGTAGTTTCCCAATTTTACTAAAAGCAAAATTGTTGAAAAAAACAATCAGATTGAAAACAGAAATTCTAATCAAACCAAAATTCTAGTTTAGAGGAAAAAAAAAACAAACCAATCTTATCAAGCAAAAAGGATAGAATATATATCTTAGGACTGTATCATTAAAAAATTCTGATTGTGGAGAGTACTAATCTTGCTAAAAAATCTGATCGTGTATAATTAGGTATCTTGCTAAAAAAATCTGATCGTGTATAATTAGATTTTTCCTTAATTCTAGTTGGGATAATTGTAATGAAAATAAGGGCCAATCAAACAACACCTAAAACCCTCCACATGGCAAAAAACAAAGACCTCAAAGCCTACACATGGCAAAAAAGCAAGACTCTAAAAATCCTATGTGTCAAAACCTGATGAGGGATTCAGCTATTAATATATATAATAGATTCGGATGCATATAAGATTATATATATCTATTATATATATATAGCAGGGATATAGTTCAAGAGTGATTGAAGTAGTGACATATGGCAATTTAAAAGGATATGAAAAGAACATCTAGCTCAATATGAGTTAGATGATGTTTGATTGTTTGAGGCTTCTTTAATTTTTTTATTCAAATTATCATTTCAAAACAATCTCTTTTAAATTATTTTTTTTAAAAAAATAGTGATATTGGAGTTCTCTTTTTAATTCAAATTATTTTTTTTAGTATAGTAATAAGATGGGAAATTCTACGGTACCTTGGCCAACGTATAGGGTACCAAAACCCAGGCTGACGTGGACCAATAGAATTTTTTTGATATAAATTATTATTTTAATATTTTATAATTTTATAGAATAGCCCTCTAATTTTTAATAATTACCAAAATACTCATTGTTACTAAAAATTACAATAAAGACTAGATAATATTGTGAAATTGTCATTTTGGAATGTGGATTATGCTGAAATTTTTTAATGTCATTTTTAAAAAGGAAACAATTCATAATTTAATAAATATTTTTTATATTTCATTATTTTTTTTTAAATTTGAAGTTGTACTGAATAATTCATTCCATATTTTGATGAACATTCTTAGTATTTAGTTGAAAATTTTGAAAAATTTTAAAAGATATAAAATATTCCTTTCCAAAAAATTTACTATTTCATTGAAAATTTTAAAAATTCTAAGAGCAACAAAATAATTTGAATAAATTATTTTATAATTATTTTATACATGTCATATGAAAAGACAAATAATTATAGAAAAATTCATTCCATAATCTTATAAATATTGTTAGTATTTCATTAGAAAATTCTAAATAATTATAGAATAATTCTTTTCGCACTGTTTTACGTGAAACAAGTAATGGTTTCACAATACCAATGCGCCTAGATGTAATTTCAACTATCTGAAAGATTATTTATTTATTATTATAAAAAATAGTTTATCTCATACTTTATTTTTATTATATATAAAAATTTTAAAAAAGCTTTCAAAGAAAAACTAGAATATTTATGAAATTATGACATGAATATTCTTTAACTTTCAAAATTTTAATTTTTTTCAATGAAACACTTAAAATATTTGTTAAATTATTCAGTGAATTATTATATAGCCCATAAATTATTAAAATTTTCAATGAAATACTGAAATTTTCATAAAATATTGAAATGGATTACTCTATAGTTTTAAAATTTCTTTATAAATTTTAACGAAAAATTTAAAATATTCACAACACATTAAAATACTTTGTTTTTTTTTTATACTAGTCGAAGAGAGTGAGAGTCGAACCCGAGACCTCAACCTTCTTGTGCTTTTGTGTAACGACCCGGGTAAAATTTTCGTGATTTTTACCAAGTTGTTTTGACTTTAACGGTGGTTAATAAATTTTATCGCGGTTAATCAAGGATTTTACCAAACCGAGTCATTTTTCATCATTTTCATTATTACTTTGACTACTCTCAAAATTTTTATTATTGTTATTATTGTTACTATTATTCTTATTATTTTCTAATCAACATTAATAGTAGTATTATTATTAATTTACTATGATATCTTTGTTGCAATAATTTACCAATTATAGTTTAAAAAGGAATTTCTTCTTTTATTTTCCATGATAATATATGTATTAATCTTTGGATATTTATTTTGAATTTTATAAAAGAATAATTTTTAAATTGTGTTTATATTTGTCAAAGAATAATTAAAATGTTAAACACAAGGTTTAATACCGATACGCGTTTTGGAGTGTCTTTCGTTAACCGAGCCTTGTCCCACCGCGTTTTCTGCGGATTTTACGGACCAAAGTTGGGATTTTTCGGGTCCAGGAATTTTCAGAAAAAGTCGGGTTTATTGTAACGACCCGGGTAAAATTTTCGTGATTTTTACCAAGTTGTTTTGACTTTTACGGTGGTTAATAAAATTTTTATCACGGTCGATCAAGAATTTTACCAATTCGAGTCAATTTCCATTATTTTTACTACTCTCAAAACTATTACTATTGTTATTATTATTATCGTTACCGTAATTTTTATTATTTTTCTAACAAACAATAATAGTGATATTATTATTGTTTCCGATATGGTATTTGAAGCGCCCCGACCCGTATTTACCGTACAGGGTAAACACGTGTCAGAACTGTTCTTACTACAGTAGCAGACAGTACATACAATATAAAATGCAATACAAGCAATCCCCAAATACAATATTCGTCCGGGGACCATTATTCAACCCATTACACTCCAATCTAATCAACAACAGAGGACATAGGATACAACAACAAATATAATACAACAACAACAGCAATAACACAATAGAAAGACAAGCAGCGGAAGACTTAGAATGAGATGCAGCGGAGGTATGGATCCGGGTCAGGTGGAGAAGAAAGCAGCAGCCAACGTACATCGGGAGAGATGTTAGGTTTTTTTTTTAACAAGAAATAATTTGAGTAATTGAGAGAACGGAATTAGGGGAAAAAATATTATTTGCCGGGTCAAAAACATTTTTCTACAACTTTTATTTTTCCAAATTAAAAAATAAAATAAAATAGTAAAAATGTTCATAAAATAATGGAATGGATTGTTCTACACTTTTAAAAAAATTAAAATTTTGCCAACAAAATATTGATAATTTATTTATGGAGTGAATTATTCTGCATAATTTCATATTTCAATTTTTAATAAAATATGAAAATATTTATTAAATTATAAAATGAATATTTTATGTAGTTTTAAAATCATAAAAAAATTAAAAATATTAAACACATTCATACAAATATTGAATGAATTTCTATATAGCTTTTCAAATTTTAAATTTTTTTAAATTGAAATATAAAAAATATTAATATAAAAATTTGTATGATTATCTCTATAGCTTTTTGAATTTTTAAAATTTTCATTGAAATAATTTAAAAAAATTCATAGAATATTTTTACCATTTAAATTTTTTAGGGGACTACTAAGAATATTTATCGAGTATTGGAATGGATTATTCTGTAGTTTTTAAAAAAATAAAAAAATTTCAATAAAATATTATAAAAATAATATAATTATGAAATGAATTATTCTAATTCTTTTCAAATTTTATAATTTTTAAGTGAAATAATAAAAATATTTATATAATATTAGAATAAATTATTCAATAAATTTAAACATTTTTAATGAAGTAAAAAAAATTTATAGAATATTGAAATAAATTATTATTTAGCTTTTTATAGTTTTTAAAATAAACTACTAGAATTATTCATGGAATTTTGGAATAGATTGTCCCGTATTTTAAAAAAAGTTGCAAAATTTTATTAAAATGTATCATTCAATAGCATTTTAAGCCAGTATCGGAGTAAAACTATGGCTGTTCCCAAAGTAGCCTTAGTTCGATCCGGCCTCGGGTGCATGTGTTTACCGATGTATTTTAAGGAAAGAATGACTTTCTATACTTTTAAAAAATTTCAATAAAATACTATGAATATTCATAGAATGTTAGAATGACTTATCCTATAGCTTTTAAAAATTTTAAAATTGTTTTTTGGAGTACTAGAAATATTTACAGAATATTAGAATGAATTATTCTCAACCTTTTAAATTTTTTCATAGTTTTGAAAAGTATTTTTCACATATTTTATTCTTATTATCTATAAATTTTTTACATTTAATTTTTATTACATGTACAAAAGTTTATTATAAAAAATTGAACTAATAACTGTCAAATAAAAAAAAAGAAATTACAATCTGTGAACATTTAAAATTAAAAATTATATAAAATATGTGCATAATAGTAAAAAAGGAAAGAATATAGGGGCCAATATATAATTTTTCAATAATATTAGACTAAACTATAATTAATATTATTTTATCTACTTGTTCCAATAATATTGATCCACATCATCAGGGTTTTGGTACCCTCGCTTTAACCAAGGTACAGTAGCAACCCCCAATAAGATTTATTAATTTTACTAAATGCATGCAGTCTCTCTTTTACTAATACAATTTTCTCCAAATCAAACTCTTTTCTTATGACTGAGTATTATTGTTGTATTTTCACAATCACTTTCTTTCCTATCTTATGTTTTTTTAAACTAATTAATTTTTTATTTGTGGAGAAAAAATCATTTAATCTTTCTTAATTGGATGAAATTATTGTTTAATACATCTTTATTTGATTTGTCTCTCTTAATAAATGTTAATGCATCATTATTGACTCTCGTGTGACACACCGAGTATTGTACTACTTATATTATACTTCTAAGACTACAATCACAATTAAAATTGTAGCATTTTTTGACCAGGTGCTATAATGTGACGAATCGTAATGTACCATATCTAAATAGTCATGAAAATCAGTTCGAAAATGCGAGTTTAAGCATATCCCAGGTGTCTTTGAGTCGCTAATTAAATTTTATTGGAAGATAAAAAATTTGAAAATATTCCACACTCCTTAAAGGGGATGACCAACCGATAAAAAAAAAAAAACCGAAACTCAAGAAACCTAAAAGCACCAGGGAAACCCGTCGTGACCCGTCCAAGAGGTTACAATTCAGGAGGGCTTAATGTTAACCGATGTAGATATATTAACCGATTAGACAAATAATTTAGTAACAGTATAAATTTAGGATTCCTTGCTATATTAATACTTCATTCTCATTAACTTGTATAAATAGTAGTGTATGTCTGTCTTATGCATCATCCAAAATTTAAAAAAAAAATCACAAAAAAATTCATAGTAGCAAGGTATTAGTGCCATATCAGAGATTGAGCTTTACTCTTTTTCGTATTAGTTGTTCTTTCTCACCTCCTGTATAGCAAGCCAGATCGTCTCAAGGTTACTTCTCCGGTGAAGTTTGGGTGCTAATAGTGGCAGTGGGCCAAGAGGCTGAGGGGCGCCATGGCCCCCTTGAGTTTTTAAACTTCCCACAAAAGTCTTATTGTAATATTCTTGTATGGTCTCTAAATTTTTAATTTTTTCGTATAAGTCCTATCGTAATATGTAAGGCCCTTTTAAATTTTATTTTCTCACATAAATCCTTATTATTACACACAAAATGTTATATTGCCCCCTTCCAAGAATTATATCTTGCTCTGCCACGGGGTGCTAACCTTCGCCTCATGCGCCACCACTCGCCGTCGAAAGCAGCGACCCTTTCGCACACGCTTCACCTTTCACCTTTTCACTAGCTTCCTCCGACCACCGTAATACCTCTAGTAAAAAATTCCAGTCCACCGAATCATAGGCTTTTTTGAAGTTAAATATTCTATATAACTGCCTCTTTGAATTTTTTCGGGCTATGGACCACTTCATTGGCAAAGAGGGCGCCGTCCATTATACTTCTACCTTTAATGAAGCCTGTTTGTTGGGAGCCCACAACAGATGGTATAACTTTTTTGAGTCGGTGAGCCAGAAGCTTGGATACAATTTTATATAGGCGTTGACAAGTGTTGTGGGTATGAAGTCATCTGCTCCATTCTTCTTGACCACTAAGGTAATGTAAGCTGTATTTGAGCCTTTAGGAAGCATTGCATATTCATAAAACTGTGTAACCATGTCAAAGATATCATTTTTGACGACATTCTAACATTTCTTTTAAAAAGAAAAATTGAATCTGTCTGGTCCCGAGGCCTTGGAACTATCACAGTCCCAAACTGCCTTCTTTACTTCCTCTAAGGAGAAGCGATTCTCAAGTTTCGCAGCAACTTGAGGTCCAGCCGTTTAAACCTTATGTCTCCAATAGATGGTCTAGCATGAGAAGTTTTAGAATATAAATTTGCAAAAAGTTTCTTAGCTGCCATTTTGGTCCGTACAGGCTCACAAACCTCCAATCTATCTAACTACACCGAATGC
The DNA here is from genome assembly GCA_028386065.3 of Turnera subulata. Taxonomy (NCBI): domain Eukaryota; kingdom Viridiplantae; phylum Streptophyta; class Magnoliopsida; order Malpighiales; family Passifloraceae; genus Turnera; species Turnera subulata. The sequence continues at coordinate 5,292 of JAKUCV010004798.1, read as the reverse complement.
ATACGGTTTTTGCGACCTCCGTTACATGCTGAAATGCGGAAAAATTTTGAGCTACGATAGCCCAACTTGCACCAATTAATACGTGCTTTTTGGCGCCAGATAGCTTTATGTTGTTTGGTCTTGACTTCAATGCCCATCTTCAGATCGAGAACTCTATGACGTTCCACCCCAGGTAGATCCCTTTTGTCGGCTTCTTTATCCAAACTATCTATATCTGCTTGGAAATTCTCTATCAATATTTGCTTCCAACCAATGCTCACACACTCACAAGGCATACAATTATTCTTCAATTGCACAAAGTTTTGCCCCAAAATATATGGGTGCCTAACACCTTCCCAACCATGACGAACCCCCAAATCCAACAATCTCTGGTTTGCTATGATCAGTCCCTTAAGATATGGCCTTCGAAAGAGGTCGATGCCTAATGGTTTTTCCTTGATTTTTGGAAATAAAATCAAGTTGGTGACTCCTTTGATTGTTGGATTGTTGGTTAAGAAGGAGTAAAGGAACAAGTGAGGAGGCCTAATTAATCTTGGGTCAGGTCCTCACAAATACAAATCTACTGTTTAAAACCAAAAAGAAAAAAAGATTAAGATCTTGGGAAGTAATAGGGGTGGTGAGTATTTTCTTGATATATTTTCTAGATTTTGTGAAGAACATGGAATTATTCATAAAAAAACTGCAACCTATACACCACAACAGAGTGGGCTTGCTGAAAGAAAAAATAGAACATTAGTAGATATGGTGAATGCTATGCTTTTAAATGCTAAGTTGCCTTTTAATTTGTGGGGAGAAGTCATTCTTACTGCATATCATGTTCGAAATAGAATCCATACAAAGAAACTAAGGGCTTCACCATATGAATTATGGAATTCTATTAAGCCAAATTAGAATCACTTCAAAGTGCGGGGGGTGTATAGCTACTACAGAGTTCCAAACCCAGAAAGGAAAAAGTTGGGGTCAAGGGGACGCAAAAGTATTTTTGTTTCATATGTACAAAGATCTAAAGCATATAGACTCCTAGATATGGAATAAAATGTGATAGCTGAGTCTATGCATGTTGATTTCTTTGAGAAGAAATTTATAAATGATAACATTGTGCATGATTCAACTGAGGAGATCATTAAAGAAAATGATTCAATACCAAGCTGGGTTGAAGTTGCAAAACTACAAGGCACTCACGGTTCGTTCGAACCTAAAAAGAGTCAACGAATCAGGACGGAGAAGTACTTGCCCCCTGATTTTTTTTCAAAAGATTCCATTGTTTTCTTAATAGAAGGAGAAAGAAAAAATGTCTCTAGTGTTATGCCTTTGGTTCTCAATACATAAATGGATCCTAAGACATTTAGTGATGCAATGTCTTCTAGAAATGTAGCTTTTCAGAAAGAAGCAATAGATGATGAAATGAATTCACTATTACCAAATAATCTTGAATCCTAACCGATTTACCCCCTGAATCTAAAGGTATTGGTTGTAAGTGGGCATTCAGGAGGAAATATAACACTAATGGTAATGTACAAACCTTTAAGACAGGATTAATTGCCAAAGGATTTAGGCAAAAGGAGGGAATTGACTACTTCGATACTTATGCTCCTGTAGCACGAATATCATCTATAAGATTACTTTTTTGCTTTAGCTTCCATATATAGAGTAAAAGTTCATCAAATGGGTGTCAAGACAGCCTTCTTAAATGGAGATTTAAGATAAGAAGTATATATGGAACAACCTGAGAGTTTTGTACTCCAAGGAAATGAAGGAAAAGTATATAACTCATCAAATCCTTGTATAGCTTAAAACAAGCTCCTAAACGATGGCATGAAAAGTTTGATTGTGGAATTTTATCACATGGATTCAAAAATAATGGAGTAGATAACTGTATCTTCTATAAGTTTACCAAAGATTATGGAGTTATAATATGTCTATATGTAGATGACATATTACTCTTTCGTACTAATATGCTTGGCATTAATGAGACAAAATAATACCTTACTTCAGTCTTTCAAATGAAATATCTAAATGAAGTAGATACAATCCTAGGGATTAAAGTTCGAAAGCATGATAATGGGTTTATGCTTAGTCAGTCTCGTTATATAGACAAATTATTAGAAAAATTCAAGCACCTTGGAATTAAAGAAGCTAACACTCCATACGACACAAGTACTAAACTTGTGGCAAATAATGGAGTTGCAGTTGCACAATTAGAATATGCTAGTGCTATTGGAAGTTTAATGTACGCCCTAAAATTGCTTTCTCTCTCTGCAAAATGCCACGATATACTAGTAATCCAAGAAGAGAACAACGGAAAGCAATTATAAGAATACTTGCATATCTTAAACGTACAAAAGATTTGAACTTTTTTTATTTAGGATCCCTTCCATATTAAAAGGTTACTCGGATGCAAGTTGGATGGCTAGTGCAAGCGATAATATATCCACTTCGGATGGATTTTTATATTGGGAGGTGCTGTCATTTTATGTGCATCCAAAAAGCAAACTTGCATAACACACTCCACGATAGAATCAGAACTTTTAGCATTAGCATCTACAGGCAAATAGGCTGAATGGTTAAGAAATTTATTACGTTTCTTGGCACTGGGATAGTGAGGCAATGATATCTAGAGCTTATAGAAAAATATACAATTGAAAATCAAGACATATAAGTCTTAGGCATACATATATGTAAATACCCGACCCAAATTCATTGGGCGCATTCAACTCCTTGTTCTTAACCGTCATCCATGTCTTTGGAGTCGCCACTTGAATTTTGTTAAAGGGGCAAAATTCAAGGAAAAATCTTCCTTAAGCAACTGATGACTCTATAAGGCAACCGATAACGAACCAAAGACAGGGACCCGTGGATTTGTCACGGATGAGAAGGTGTGAGGCACACATCCATGTTGGGGCGAGATCATGTGCAACTAAAGACTGACATACGCCATGCACAGACAAACAAATAACAAAAAAAAAACCTAAAACAAAGCAGAAAAAAAAAATAAAGATTGAGCTTGCATTTCCACCACTAGAAACTGCCTACGTACCCCCTGGTAATGGGTTCAAAGCTCACATAGTTCTTACATACATCACATAAAATCACAACATCATCATCATCACGTCACAGCAGCAATCAACCAACAAGATTAGAACGAGTTATCTCTTTTGTAGCCCTCTACTAGCTCCTATGCGCTTACCACTCCCGCAACAGAATTTGGGCAGAATTTCAATAGGGAATTCAAGGTAGAAGGAGGCCGAACTGGTGTCTGGCTTAAACAGAAAAGTTATAGGGCTACTTCTTAGATTTCTAGGGAAATGAGGATTGCAACAAAACGACGTCTATAACTCCATATATCGCTAAAATACTGAGACTGCCTCCACTGGAACCTTCCTCTCGGGTTTAGCAATTCTTCTCCAACTGTTTGCTTGAATCCGCCTCCTTCTCCTTTTCTTCTTGATCTCCTACTACTACTGACTCCTTGATACTCCTTTCCAAAAAATTCCTCCAGAATTTTGACCCTTGAAAGGGTTCTCAAGCTTGGAAATAGAGAAATTTCCCAGGCACCTAAGCTTATGTGTGTATAAAGGGATAAGGGAGAGAATTGGTGAGTTTGAGGGTGAATGGGGGTTCCTATTTATAGTGTCTGGGGGGTCTGGACGTGGTGTTGATCTAAAAGTCAGGATTGAATCCCTGGATCCAACAGTAGATACCCTAGATCAAGCAAATTAGAAAAGATCGAAAAATTATCAAAACTGGGAGCGATGCCCGCCAAGCATTGGTGGTCATCTCGTGATGTCCGTCATATGCCGGCGGTCATCCTTCCAAGCCCGCCAGGTGCTGGTGGTCACGTCTCCATGTCCGCCGGCACCTGTTTCCTTTTTTGTTCTTTCCTTTCTGGTTTCAATCTTCATTATTCCGGTCCTGCTTGATTCCCACGCCCTTCCTAACTGATATTTTGCCTGTTTTGAGCTCCAGATATCCTCCTAACTTGTAGCCTACTGTTAGTAATATGCCCAAAAGCCAATCTATGGATGATTGTATTCATGTATACATATTTGAGGTTATGCCTATATATGATTATGAGATAATCTCTTGCACGTATATATAACCCTAGTGTATATGTATTTGATATGTATATTCTTAAAAGTCCCTAGTCGTTTATTATTATGGTTGGGTTGTAATAATAAAATAAGACTTCACTAAGTATCAGATTAGTGGAGTCTTTAATGCAGCCATGTGATGATTATTCCCACTAAGTGTTAGTGGAAACATGTTGGCTATGTTGGCCACTTTGTTTTGCCTTTATGAGTTGGCACTCACATGGTTGTGTATGGGCATTATGGGTGTGTGGGGATAGGCATTGTGAGCTGATGACTCTAGCTCATTCTCACCCCTTCACCACGTTTTTGGCAGCCCCAAAAAATCTCTGGAAAACACCTCCTTTGAGTTCTTCTTCTTTGTGAAAGAAGCAAGAGCATTAGCATTCCAAAAACACCTCAAACACACACTAGCTCCTACCTTGTTGCTAGCACATCAAGTGGGTGTGCTCGAGGCTTGATTCGTGTGACGACTCGAAGCCGATCACGGTTCGTGTGGATACCGTAGAGGAGCAGGGCTTCTTCTTGTTCTTACTGATTCGGTTTCCGGCTTAGGTGAAAGATCCTAACACTACAAGTAAGTAAATTTTTGTTATACGGTTTACTAGCTTCACATGTGTTCTTGGTTGTTTCCCTTGTCTTCCGCTGCATGTTTATGCTTCTATGTGAATGTCATATAGTCTAGGGAAACTTACAGTGGTAGCGGAGCAACTTGTGACGCTCTTAAGCCGTGTAAATGATGCATATGTGATATGATCATCTAAGCATGTGTAGGAATCAACTTGTATATGTGATATGCTAGGTGATTTTGAATATGATGTGTTTTGTGGTTATCAAATGATATGCTAAGTTTTTTTTTGGTATATATGATTTGCCATGCAAATATGTGCATAGGTTTGGTATGTTTTGAGTAAATATGCATGGTATGTTTTATGTGATATAGCATGATCATGCCATATTGTGTTCAATTGAGTATTTGAGATATGCATGTTGATTTGTCAAAAGTGTTTTGACAAGAGGCACTTGATTGGTATGAGATATCAATTAAGGTGTTTATGGTAGTAGATCGAAGAGTTCGATTAAGGAAAACCGAGTGTCGGTTTGTGTTTTGAACGATTGTCGTTCAAGGGTTGTATGGCCAAAACATCGATGTTGGTGTGACCAAACATCGATGTTGGCATGGCTTGAGGATTGGCCGAACCTT